>JARHVA010000019.1:7500000-7545000 GCA_037957365.1 Torreya grandis | reverse complement strand
ACTCCTCAATATTTGGAAGGTGATAAGATGGTGGAGGTGTGTCCACATCACTACTGTAGTCATCTATGCTAGAAGAAGAGTCCTCAATCTCAAAAATGTGCTCAGGATTATAAATTCCATCAAGCACAAGTGAGTCTAATGAAGAATAATGATATGGAACATTCATGTAAATAATGTCCATGGGAAGTGGAGAGCATAACTCAATAACCCTTGAGGCTAAAACAAATATTACAGATGAATCACATGGATCCATAGACTAAATATATATAGGAATAGAAGAGTCATCAATGCTCTCACAAGGTATACTCTTATTAAAAATAGTAGAGACCTCTAAAGTACCAATCTATGATAGAATTGGATGAGCAACATCATGCACATGAATAAAATTAGAATATGCAATGGGATAACTAAGGTCTAGCAAAATCTCATCCTATAGTAGTGACTCGACAAAATGAAGAGAAATATCCACCATGGATGTGTCATAATAATAAATATGAGTAGGATGAGAGAGTACAATAGTCTTTAAAGAGATGATAGAAAGATGAGGAGGTGTGATGTAAATCTTAATGAGATCTTCAAAAAGAGACTGTAAGATGATCTAAACAATGTAAGGACATATTGTACATGCCACATGCTAATGAAGATCCATGGAAACATGTAATAAAGGGGTACTAAGAACCTTATCACAAGTATTATCCCACTTATCAAACCAAACAAGATTAGTAGGATAAATAATTTGTCCATATATAAATGGATTATGATTCTTATGTGTGAGCAAGTAATCCATATACATACACCAATAAGTGTAATTGGTATTCCCAAAAAGAAACACATGTGTCTAATCAACTCTCTTCATTAGGATTATCTTAAATGGAGTCATCATGACTAAGATAAAACACCAAATAAGTGAAAGACTACAAAACAAACTCTGTAAAGATGATATAATTTTGTACGCTCATGAATGGGATGTTAGACATAGCCAAGAATGTGTCCAAGTGAAAAACTAGTAAAATAATCAATATAAATAGTGTATGCTCAAAATAAGGTTGTCGAGAATAATAAAAATGCATCCACGTGTGAGCAATAAGTTCATGAGATACAATGCAGAAAAAAATAAGGCCCATAGCATGTGTAACCCCCAAAATATGCCACTTTATAACTTTAATGTGATTTAAAATACAAATAAGTCTAATGGATGGGAAATTAAAAAACATGAATTTTTTCAAAAGATAATGCTCAATTTTGTGCTATCAATCAAATTTATTACAAAATTAATTTCTCGTAAATGAGGCCTATTTAATAAAAACTTGCACGAAAAGTTTAAATTCTTGAAGGATTTAAACACCAAACATAATTTATAACCACTCATTAGAATAAAAATATAACTATGGTCCTCTTCAAGTCAACCAAAGTAAAAAACACCCCTCTTACTTTCCCTTATGTGCTTCTTACATGAAGACAAGCCAATTAAGGAAAAATAAAACAACTATTTAAAATAATAATAATTCAAAATAACTATTTTTTTTAAAATATTTTAGGGAAAAATTAAATAAGCATATTAGGTTTTAGAATTTATATTTTGGAGAATAAATTGGGTGCTACCATAAGAGAAAAACTCAGATTTTCTCACAAGCAAACAAAAAACTAGGTCATCACCACTATTTATATGCTAGTCTTAGAGAGTTTAGATGATTTGAATAAACCAAGCATGTTGTCATTCCATCTACCACAAGTTTGAATTCAAATTTAAACCAAGTTCCTCCAAGGCAAAAAATACCCCTATTACATTGGTTGCATGCTCAAAATAGTGGTTTTTATGCTTAAAAGCTTACTAGGTGTGCCAAGAAGGTCATCAAGCTACAAGAAGAGAAGCAAGTTGTGGGTGGTTTGGAAGATGAGGAGAGGAAGGATAGAATGGATGAGGGTGAGTAGTTACATGTATTTTTATCCCATTCAAGCATAAATATATCCCTTCTAAATAATGATGGATCAAACTCCTCCTTCTAAACTCAACTAAAGGGAAACATTGTTGTTTGGCTTATCCATGCAAGTGAAAAGGCAGTCAAAATAGTATGAGTGGTACATTAATAGATCTAGGACCAATATATAGATGATAATGAGGGGAAATTACCAATTCAAGACATAGATTTGATTGATGCATATGAGTCCAAATGGATACTATAAGAAAGACATCAGGTTATTGAAACCAGCTAAGTAGAGATGCAAGCAAGTGGTATTCATGCCAAAGGATATTGACAATTCCAAAAAGAGAGTTTGAGGATGTGTAAAGAATTTTTAGTATAAAACAATCTTTCAATGGTGTGTAAAGACCCTAGATGGAGAAATTTTGATGATACCATGAGTTTTACCACCTTCACTCACCGCTACCAAACCACCTGTTTCCAGTAATGGTGATATCCTTTCTAGAGAACTATATTCAAACAAAACCAAATGTCTTCCCTAAAAACACACAACCAAAAGTCCTTAAACAACCAAGTAAATGCATACAAATCATATTCAATAACTATTTATATTTTTAGAGGATAATAAACTATAGATAAAACCTATAGAAATAGATGTAGAGGAATAAAACCAATTTTTTTAATAATAAACTCAAAGTTTCATAACAAAATCAAACAACAGACAAAACTAGACAAGCGGTTTACCAAAATTAGTGCTCTAATACCATGTTGGAGATCCCACCAAGATTTTAGATGGAATACCGAATGCAATAACACTTGAACAATGCAAAAATGATAAATTACCAAGTAGTTATTAGTGTAATAATGATCCATGAATAACTCACTAATTCTATATGTAAAAATAGGTAATTAAATGTGTAACTCCCCTTAAAATAATGGAAACCCCAAACCTAGAATACCTAGTCAATGGTCAACCAGTCAAAGGAGTAACTCCCACTACCTAAAATATGATAATCAAGGTAACTTCCTATGACATGCACACCTAACCAAGATAATTTCAAAAGTGTAAGAAAAAAATAAAGGAAAATAAATACTTGCACTAACACTTAACAACACTTTGAAGGTTAGGCTCACAATAAGGTGGAGAAGGTATTGTAGAAGTTTGAGGAGTATGAATATAAATGATAATGAGAAACACAATAAAAAATTTTCATAGTAGATGATGAAGAAGAAGATGATGATCATGCGTCAAAGGAGACACCCTAAATTACTATTCATAAGTGCATTCTATTGTGACCTTTTTCACAAGTTGAGGGCTACATTTTGGTTCAAATGTTTTTCTATTTTTTTATGTGGTTTGAACAAGTCAACACGTACCTTAGAAAGTGCAATTGTTTTTATTTTTAGAATTTGTTCCCTAAGGTTTAGGGGTATAATTTATTATAAATAGGAGGCTTTCATGCCTCTATAAAAGCTACCAATTTTTTGTAATCTTTTTTAAGAAAATAAATTTTGGAAAGAAGAGAAAAATAAAGAACGTTGTGTTTTTAGAGGAATCCATAAACTAAGTTGTTGTAGGACTTTTTAATTGTTCTTAGTTGTGGATGAATATTCTTATGTTTATTTATTTGTGTTATTGATTTACTTATTCTCTTCTTAATAAAAGATTTTGGTTTATAGTAACTTTATTATAAGTTAATGAGTGTGATATATGAGTGAAATCTATATTTACTCACTTTTTCACATTCTTTCTTCTCTTATCTCACACTTGAATTTTTATATTCTCTTGAAATCACTATTCTTATCATATTTCCTTTCCCATATATGAAAAACCACCAAAGAATTTAGTATGTATATTTGTAAATATGTTAGGTTTGTGTTTTTATTCTCTTTTAAATAAAGGTAGATTCACCTTAAAATAGAAGAGGGACTTTGTCCCATTATACTATTGATTGAAGCACATGCATTGAAGTGTTGTACACTTTTTTTCAGCCAATAAATTTCAAGTCTCACAATCATGACTAAAGGGATGAAAACAACCATGAGGTCAACCAATGGGGTGAAAATTTATTGGTTTAAAAGTGTCATTGATAGATAGGGAATGGTTATATTATTTGGACGTGTTTTCCCTATGACTCCATGACCATGTCCATCTGATAATGATGGTTCACTTAGGGTCTGAACTAGTTCATCCTATAGGTCAAGATCAAGGGGAAAGCTAAAGAAAATCATACTACACCCCCAATCAACTTCATAGGATTCTTGTACTCAAGGGGCACATTTTATCTCAACTAGCACTGATGTATCTTGTATATTTTTTACATATTAAGGATGATGAAAGGTATTGTATGCTTTATTGTGCTTACTAAGGTATCATTATTTAGGGTATAGTTCTTTGTTGGGTTCCTATCCCTCATGTATGGAAAACCTATTCTAAGTCTTATGAGATTAACTACTCATGGTCACTCAATATTAACCTACTCAAACCTATGAAAATTTGAGAACTCTAATCAGAGGGGACATCCATTAATGTTCCAACTATCCAACATTCCATTGAAAATAACTATTCTCTCCTTTAGGCCAACTAAAGCTCACTTCATAAGGCCTAAATGATCCATCAAACCTCATGCAACACTTTTGACTATCATGATTAGTTGGAAGGGCTAGTATATGGGAATAAATTAATCTACAATGTGCTCACATGTTTCTTAGGCTAGGGTGAAAATCCAAACCTAAGTTCCTTTAAGGCTTTATGTGCACAATGTGCCTTCCTAGCCATTTTCCCTAGCTTACTCCATCATATAAGTTTAACATAAAGGTTGGGGTAATAATCCACCTTATTTAATTTTTAGAAATATTTAAAAAAAGGAGGTTTAGGGTAGTTATGTCATAAATGATCCAATGGTCCACACTTGTAGAATGAGTGTAGATGGGGTTGTTTTCTTCTTTGACTTTTGCTCAAGTTACGTTTCTAGGTAGATACCTCTTGGTGGTTCATAGTGTTAATCCTTCTCCTTATTTTCATTAATCATGACCTAAAATCCTTATAATTTCACTAATATTGTGCTTATGAATATTTGAGCACCTATGTTCCATGTTTGCTAGGGCTACCATCACAGTCCCTCATTTTATCAATTTGTGTAGTCAATACTTGTTGAAACTACTATCTCATCATTAAAACCTATGTTTCCAACCTTGATAGAGATTATTCATCCATAATATTACTAAATTTAGTTATGAGCATGAATGTATACACATTTTGGGGATTATAAAACTCAATCATAGATAAAGCATGTTAGATCGGCAGGTGTAGTCTATCGACAAACCACTTAGCATGCTCAAGTGGTTAGAAGGCATATGAGAGCTTCAAGATAAAGTTCTTAAACCTAATGTCATAAGAACATATAGTATATAAATCCTCCTACTTGATGTCCTTGAATTCATTAATGTCCTAATGTTCCACATTTGGGACATCAAACTCCTTTAGAAACATAGTCTTAAGGAGGGCAAAGTTTACGATTGTCTATGTTAGATCAACCATTTGATACCAAGTCTACACTTTATCATATAGAGTGGTAGAAAAATGATATACCTTATGCTTTGAATAGATAATCCATTTATCCCTCTAAATAAGCTTGCACCTATACATATGGTATGAAACATATTCCATTCCATAATACTCTTAAAGTTTTAGATCTAAAGTATTGTATATCTGTTAGATTGATGTGATCATAATATACATTAGGAGGTAGTTTCCCTAGAGAATAAATAGGTTTTTTCATCTTACTATGATGGTAAATCTTTCATTGCATCTTACTACAACAAATCTTATCCTGAGCCTTCTTAGTTGATGTAACACACATACCGACTGTGTTACTTCTAGTCGATTAGTGGTCACAAAACACATACTAATTTCGAGTCCCTAATTCAAACTCTTCAAACTACACTCTTAGTGAATCTTAGAATATCTCTTCTAAATTTGAGAGGTATGTATGGGCTTGTGTGATGGGATTAGGGACATCATACACTACTCCACTGTTCTCCTAACACTTGGTCCTTACTTTAGTTCTTTCTAGATCATGTTTCAACTCTATGGCATCTTTGATCCCTTCTTAGGAGCATGTTATCTCTACACAAGAGTCAACCTCATGTACTTATATTCCTCTAAGGGTCATTTCAATATTCAAAGAGGTGGTCTCTTACATTTTTCTATGGTCTTATCCATCCATTCTCATATATCGATTCTCATCATATTTACACCTTCTAAGTTCTCACCTATTTGGTACTTCTATGCTAAAATTTTATTAGTTCACTATGTAACTCATACATGTATATCTCTAATTGACGACTCTACAATGTGTCTTATGCCCTTATACCATCCCAAAAATTAAAGACAACCCCTGCATCAATAATAAAACCAAAATTTTGTATGAGTCTATCTTGACACATCTTAAATAGTTCCCACATCACTATATCACATAGGGATGCAAAGTCCTATGAGCTCACATGAGGTGTGAAGGGATGGAGAACATGATCTGGGGTTATATTGGTTGTGTGAAATGGGAGATAAATATCTGAGAGGAGTGGGAGAGTGAGATAACCATATAGTTTTTGGAACACACAAATAATTTTAGATAATAATAAAATATATAAGTATTCAATATTTATCTTTATATAACCATTCTCTATTGAATACAAGGGAAAACATTATTTCATACAACACACCAGGTGATCTCACTCTATAATCCATATCTTACTCATATCTCTTATCACTCCCTAGTGAAATTTAATTGCAATGCTCTATCTTGATTCTCTATGCTTTGGCTTGCTAACTTTCACTCTCTGATATCTATCATTCTTTATCTCTACTTCATTGACTAGATTATCTTAGTTCAAGTGACAACTTCCCCACTTCCTTATCTTCCTCTCTTGAGCCTTTGCAACCTAATCCATATTTTAAATAACAACTTAGCTCAAGGCTAACTGCCACTCCATCCACTTTTATATTACCATAACTTCATGTTAGGATCCATAGCCAGCCAATCCTCCTATCACTTTCCCCCATAATTCCATCTATGATTGTTAGGTCTGCATGGATTCTTCTCCTTGGGTCTTATAACTTTTTCATATATCACACATTGACATAGTTTTGACAATCAACACCAATTATTCTATAAATTTTGTTCAAGGTGCGTACTCAAGTTATATGGTTTATATTACATGTGCCTCTCAACTAATGGAATTGAACTTGCTTGAAGTGCAAAAGCACACGCTTGGTTGGTAATTAGATTATTTATAGGGGAAACATTACATTTAGATTTGGAGATACCTTATTTGTATGTTTTTTTGAAATACATAATTATATATAATGAGTATTGAGAGAAGTAATTACATGAATTAGAAATGCTAGATAATAGACTCATATAGGTTATTGAAAATCTCAAAGTCTACCAAGATCATATTAATATATAATATGGAAATAATATTTGAAACCATTAGTTTAAAATTTGAGACTTAGTACTAAAATATAATAAAAATAGTACCCATGTTGATAAAGAGAAAAAAGTGAAATTTAAGCAAGATTGGTTGGGCCCTTTTTTAGTTATAGAGAAAGTAGGTACATGGGCCTATCAGTTAGATACACTAAAATGGATGATTGTGAGGAACATTATGAACATAATTCATTTTAATTGATATTATACATGATTCTAAATATTCCAAAAATAAAAAAAACCCATATAATAAAAAATATAAAAACATTCAAAAATTCAAAACTATAAAATCATGGCCTCAACACATGTTCACTAATTTATAATATTTACATTTATTATTTTATTGCATGTTTGGTATATAAAATATTTTTTACATACATATCATAATATCATGGTATTTGAGTGTTATGTAGGACATACCTGTTACACATGGATATATAAAAGTAGTTCCATATGGTACAAAGGTCATATAAATATAGAACTTGTAATAGTGAAACTTGTGGAACAAGATGGCCCTAGGATCACCATGGCCACTAGGTAGAGGGAAATTTGTACATGTTTGAGTGTATATTCATGGTAATATTCATAATAATTTATAGGAACAAAATTATAGGTTTTCTCATGCATAAACATTTTAGGTATAAGGAATCAAATTTAGCACATATATGCATAACATTCTATATCAATGATATATATTCATGGGGTGTGGTATCAATTTATGTAATTATACATCACATTATTATTGTAGTTGAATGACAAATGGTCATCATCCCACTTCACACTTATTAGATTTATGGTGATGATGAAGGTTATTTTACCTTAATTTGGGGTAAGCTTAATCTAATTAAGATAGTGTTTTACCCTATTTTTTATTTAATAATATTTCATAGGTATAAAACTTGGTAGATTTATTTAGATTGTAATATATGACATTTAAGCATAAATATGAATGTAAATCAGAATTAATTAAAATTGATTGAAAAGTGTCATATGCTAAAAATAATAAGTACAACCAATAATGATATAGTTAGATTTTCTAGTTTCCAGTTGATTAGGGTAGGTATATGATAGTGAAAATCAAGATGAGATAAGACTATAATATCTTAGATCCATAAGTAGGATCTATGGATATTTATATATAAGTCTACACTCCCTAGATAATAGTGCAGGTCAATTGTGTCCATTGATTGTGAACTTGACCACTTTGGTTGTGACAAATTTGTGTGTATTATGCCACCTATGCCTTTGTCTACTAAGAGGTCTAAGATATTTTTATTATATAAATTTTACATGGAAATCATTGTTTTCCTTCTCTTTGCCTTGGAAATACTAGAGGTACTTGTGAGAGGTAGAAACTTTAAAAAATAGAGGGGAAGTGTATGTTGGACATTGTCATTGATTAAGGGAGAGATTATTGAGCATTGTCTTTGAGTGTGAAGCTTTTATATTTAATTTTTTCATTGGTGTCAAAGGTTTTAATGAATATGCATGGTTATTTCATTGATTTCAATATATTATAATTGATATCAAAGGTTTTGGTGCAAATACTAAGTCAAGTACGCCTTGAGTATATATGTGAACGAGTTATGTTGCCAACATACTATATGTTGTAGCTATGATATAAGAATACTATTTTTATAATGTTCTAATCATTAAGAAGTAACATGAGTAAGTAAATGTATGTATAGAAAATGTAAATCATCTTAAAATTATTTGTATAGACCTTGTGAGATAGTATTTTTAGGTGTTAAGATGAAATGAGTGAGCTCTAAATAAGTAGTGTGCTCCAAAGTTATGTGCAAGTAGCATCAAAGATGATCTAAATGTGATAAAAATATGAGAATGTTATGAACAAAATGATTTGAATAAAAATTGATAATGTTTGAGCATAAGATAGATTATCTGAGGGTGTATCTAAGGTATTGAAGACTTTGTAGATGAGTATAAGGTCAACTCCTAAGAATCTATGTGCTTTGAATATTTATGTATGCATCTCCAAAGATACCATAGTCAAACTCTAAAGATTTATAATTAGATATAAAGAAGTTATATTGAAACTCTAAATAAAAGATGAGTGAGAAGATGAAAATTGATAGAGTGAGTCAAATTTTTAAAGGTATGTATATGAATTTTTAGGTCTTGGATTGTAAAGAAAAGGCTTGAAAATTATTTCAAGGTTTCATGAGTACACAATATGAAGAGTTATCTACCTAAGAAGTTTTTATCAGTACTCATGGGCATGTGCATTAGATGTATTATATTTTAATCTATTCATGGTTGATGAGGAAGGGTTTTGGCTCAAAGTTTTAAGTATTGGTTTCTAGAAAGAGGAGCTAAGTTTTATGAATGATCAATAAAATTGGAAGTTAGTCTAAACCCTCATAAAACCTTGAATGTGACCCAATGATGAAGATAAAAATATGAGACTTGTATTTTATTTTCATAAAGGTTTTTGGACAAGTTATATATCTTAGGTATGTGAAGTTGATGATCAAAGTTGGACTGTCATTGAATAGACCCTATGAGGCAGACAATGAAAAAATTAGACATAAGTGATAAGATGTTTCAATGTGTTTTCATGAAAGAGTGATGCATTAAAATTCATGGTGATTTTTTTTAGGTCTTGAATTATCTATCCAATTTTTTTAGAATCTTGGATGTTGGTATAAATGTTTGAATCATTGAAGCCAAATTGGCTTATCTAGCTAAGTAGAGTCTGTAAGAGAGAAGGTTAGAAGATTGGTCTATAAGACCAATAGTTCTCATTAGATATCATGATATAATTGATTGAGGTTGATATAATGATGTTTTAATATATTTTAAAAGCATTAAAAGATATTGAATATATTCAATCATGTATTAGATGTTCATGTTTTCTTGACTGTGTTTTAAAGTCAGTTGGTAGTTGTGAGTGATCATCTTACTGAGAAGTGTTTGAGCATGTTTACCTTGAGTTGAAGCATAAGATGAAGTTGGTCATGACCATTAGTTCATGATAATTATGAAAATATAATTTTTTACCATAATTATTTGTCAAAATTGAATGTATAGCTTAGTTGTTTAAGGTAGATTTTATGTATATGCATATGCCCTTTAAAGCAGCAATTTAAAGAAGGGTTCAAGTGGAAGTTGGACCTAAAAGGTGTTATGGACATAAATAAAGTTTTTATAATGCATATTGGAGTGTAATGTGATGTGTTTCTTCCATGTGAAGAATTTTATAAGCTCAAAATAGATCAAAGGGTAACGTGTTATTGAGAAGGCCTATAGGCCTCCATAAGCCTAAAAGAGGATTAAGGGATAATTGATGTATGGATGACCTATTGTAGTGGTTGATTCATGACAAAGTCATGTTATTATAATATGATTTAAAATTTTCATGGATGACCTAAATGATTTTAATATGTAGATGACCTATAAAGATATGATCAAATGACTTATATAAAATCAAGGTAGTTAGGCATATTTTTGTGTGCTTAGAGGAAGAGATATAGGGGATTCTAAGAGAGAGAGAAAGTAGAACAAGATATTCAAAAGACTTATATAATTTTCAAGTATAAATAGGTTAAGTGGACCAATAGAGATATCATGAATATCTAACATAATTTCTACAAGAGTGGATCAAGGTTAGAATACCTAATCAAGCCATGAAAAGGGTTTGTTAAGTGAAGAGAGCTGAAGATCAATTTAAGAGGGATGAATATAGTGAAGAGATAAAAGAGTATATCATCATCTATTTTACAAGCACCAAGGATTTCTAAAGGTGATAAAAAATTAGGTGGTTGATTTGGTGCTGATTCATCTAGGGGGTTATAGCTTCCTTGCAGGTTGGAGCTTGCTAAAGCAAAGTGGGTTCATAGTAAATTTAGGGGTTGGTGTTCCTTGTTGAGTTGGTAATTAGATAAATACTTTCAAGTTGGTACTTGAAATATTATTTTTGGTGCTCTAATTTGAGTGGGTTCTCAACTAAAGATTTATTTTTATCTTATAGTATTATAATCCATTTACTTGATCAATCAATTTTATTCCCTAAGAGGGATTCCCATGTATATGTTATGTTAATGTGTTTCATGATCTTATGTTTTTCTATTTATGTTTTTTTAGCTATACATGCATATTAATTTGATTTATAAGAGGATTTAGGGTTTACGTAGAATTAAATGAATTTTTTTGAAGAATAATTCACCCCCCCTCTTAGTCATATTGTTACCAATAATTGGTATTAGAGAGTGTACTTTGAAATAGGATTGACAACCTAAAAGTGATCCTAAGAAGCAAGGATGACTAGTCAGCAAGCTCAAGGAGGTTTCTCTAAAAGTAAGGATTCATTGTTTAATAGATCTAACTATGCCTTATTGAATGTCAAAATGATGATATACATGATATCACAAGGACATGATATTTGGAAGTCAATTATGGATGGATATATTTCACCCCCAATACCACCAATACATGTAGCATGTAATAAGGCTAGAAAAAATAACTCCAAGGTAATGAATGCCATTTTGTATAGCCTATTAAAGTTAGAGCTTGTGAAGGTAATGCATTATGTTTTAGACAAAGACATATGTGATAAATTTAAGACCATCTATGAAGGAGACACCAAGTTAAAGATGACCAAGCTATAGACCCACAAAATATAGTTTAAAATTCTAAGGATGAATCCATTGCATCTTATCTATTAAAAGTTGATGTAGTTGTAAACATCATTAGAGGGCTGGGAGAAGAAGTGAAAGAGTCTATTATTGTCCAATAAGTATTGAGATCACTAACTTCCAAGTTTGATTATAAAGTATATGTAGTAGAAGAAATGCAAGATTTGGTTAAACTAGAGATAGATGGGCTTCATGGCATATTGGCAACCTATGAGATGAGAATAGATGGAGGAAGAACTCTCAAGAAAGAAACTACTTTCAAAGTTAAAAAGAAGTCAAAATTTAATAAGGATAAAGATGAGGTATGTTTAGACATTGACAATGATGAATGCATTGCTATGTTTGATAGAAAGCTAAGAATAGGTTTAGACAAGTACAAAGGTAAGTTGTCATTCAAGTGTTTCAATTGTGGAGAAATTAGAAATTTTACAAATAAGTGTCCTAATAAGCAGAAGAATAAGGATGAAGATATAGACAAGAAATCATATAGGTTTGATAAGAGCAAGAAGATTTTTATAAAGTATGAATGAGAGAAGAGGCCATTTATGAATACAAAGAAATTCTACACTAAATAAGACATCTCATCTGATGTGAGTGATTTAGACACATCTAGTAGTGAAGATGATAGAAATGAATCTGATCATAACAATAATTAAACTCTATTCATAGAAATAAAATCATATAATTAGGGTTGTTCACATGGGAAAGATCTTATTATTCATATAGAATCAGATAAATAATAATACTATGATAGTGAAGAAGCTAAAGTGGACCTAAAAATATAACTCATGAATGCTATAGAAGAGTTGAAAATTTTGAATAAAAAGAACAAGAAACTAAAGTCATTGGTTCATGACTATGAGGAGTAGATTGGATTTTTTGAGGAAAGGTTGTGTAACACCTCCAAGTAGTATGAAGAGATCATCAAACAAGCTGAAACTCAAAATGATATTATGGTAGCAAGCCTAAATGTTAGAGAGGAAGATTATAGTAGATATAAAACTAAAATAAAATCTTTGAGAGATGAGTTGGATCAAGCATCTAGAAATATAAAGAGCGTTGTGAAGTTTAAAAAGAGAATTAAGGCTCTAGATGATATCTTGAGTAGCTAGAAGTTTGCAAGTGACAAGACAGGTCTTGGATTTAATGAAGACCAAAAGAAGGTACCTCAAGCTAAGAAGAAGACTATTGAAGACAAGAAATTCAACATGAAAAGACTTATCAGATAACCCAATGCTGTAAGGTATGCTAATTATTTTAATGTTTGCTATTTGACATGCAATCAGTTTGGTCATAGATCTAAATAATGCAGAATAGACTCCAAGAATGAGTAGTCATGGCACTATGGAAGGAGAATCAATTGGTCATAGGGAGATCATGGTCATCATCAATCAAATGGTATGTATATAGTAGTCTATTACTATTGTCATGATGTAGGACATATTGTAATATTCTATCCTAATAGATTAATAAGGTCATTTAGTCAAGACCAGAAGATTCATAGTCATGCCATTCAGAAAAGGATCAAGAAGACAAACTCATGATAAGGTAAAGGTGGAACAAAAGACTAAAAAAGAAAATTTTGTGAAATATTAGAGTAAATATAGTAGATGTTCAAGACACATGTCAGGATATAAGAGGAGTCTTGATTCTCATATGAATGATCAAAGAAACAAGAATGGAGAAGTATCCAAGAAGAATAATAATGAAAAAGTGAGTCATGATCATCCCATAAACCAAGGTGGGATGTTTAACACTATAGAATATAAGTCATAAGTAAAATATTGTCAAGAACACTTGTTTGTGTGTGTTGATAAGGCTATCAAAGAAAATAAGGTTGATAAGGTTGATGATAAGATCAAGCCTAAAGAGCTAGTCAGGTATAGAATATTGCTAAATAATATTCATCCTAGTAAAGATATGGAGATCTGGGAATCTCATGAGTTTATATTTTTTAGTGCTCTATGAAAAATGGGTGGATCCATAAAGCTTCATGGAGAAATTATTATATTAGTAGAAACATGAGGTTATAATTAAAAAATGCTTTGAAGACAAAATGCAAAACATTTGGTATATAAGAGGTAAGCTTTTGAGATCCATTTGTTTAAGTGAGATTGATCAGTAAAGACAAAGGGTGAGTCATTATTTATGCAATTGGTATTGGTTTATATCAATTGGTATTTAGTATGGGATAACCTGATGTGTGTGGTCAAAGGTTTAGTATCTTCTTTAGCTATGTAAAGAAAGGTATGTGATCTTGAGTTCCTAGTTCTTTGAAAGAAGATATACTTAGTCTAAAGGGGAGCTTGGTAGCTATGTGTTCTTTGTCAAGAGAGTGAATAATTTTTATATGCATAGAGTTAAGGAGAAATCATGTCTAAGATGTTTTTTGTTGATAATTTTATGAATCATATGGGAGAGTGACATGTTTGATAAGTTTTTGAATATTGTGTGTCTTTAAAAGATAGTATCAACTGACAAGAGGAGAAAAGTATGTTTTTAGTAGTTACAGATGATCCTTGATATCTACTACTAACAGAAGCATGGTAGATACTAGATTTAAGGGGGAGCTATTCAAGTAAGTTGACTGAGTCTAATCTATGTTGAATGTTGTAATCTAAGTCCATTATAAAAGAGTTGATAGTTATAAAATACCTTTGTCATTAATGTCAAAGGGGGAGAAAGATCAGAAAAGGGAGAAAAGTTTTGAAATTTTAAAAAAGGATGAGAAGATGGGAGAAAAATACAAAAGATAAGAAAGTGAGAAATAAACGTCAAGAACTAGGTCTAATAGATGATTGCCATCAAGAATAGTTGACATAGTTTTTTTGAGTGTATTTTCCATCAATAACAAAGGGGGAGATTGTTGGACATTGTCATTGATTAAGGGAGAGATTATTAATCATTGTCTTTGAGTGTAGAGCTTTGATAATTAATGTTGTAATTAATGTAAAAGGTTATAATGAAGATGCATGATTCTTTCATTGATGTCAATCTATTATAGTTTATATCAAAGGTTCTAATGCAAATACTGAGTCAAGTAAGCCTTGAGGTATTTATGTGAAGGAGTCCTATTGCCAACATAATTTATGTTATAGCTATGATGAAAGAATACTATTTGAAGAATCTTCTAATCATTGATAAGTAGCATGAGTAAGTATAGGCTTGTGTAACAAATGTAAATCATCTTTTAATGCTTTGTCTATACCTTGTGAGGTAGTATTTGTAGGTGGAAAAATGAAAAGAGTCAGATCTGAAGAAGAAGTAGTGTGCTCTAAAGTTCTATGTAAGTAGTGTTGAATATGCTCTGAATGTGACATGAAGATGAGAATGCTTTGAAGAGAATGCTCCAAAGAACACTAGATAGTGTTTGAGCATAAGAGATATTGTCTGAGGGTGTATCCAAGGTATTGAAGACATTGCAAATGAGTATAAGGTTAACTCTAAAGAATTTATGTGTTTCAAAGATCTATGTATGCAACTCCAAAAAAACTACAGTCAAGCTCCAAAGATCTGAAAGTAGCTCCAAATAAGTTATATTAAAAAATATAAAGAAAATATGAATTATTAGATGAACATTGATAGAGTGATTCAAGTTGTTTCAAGTATGTGCATGAAGTTTTAGGTCTTAGTTTACAAAAAAAGGATTAAAAAGTATTTAAAGGTTTCATGAGTACACAGTATGAAGAGTTGTCTACCAAAGAATTTTTTCTCAGTGCTCATGGGTATGTGTAATAGCTACATGAGATAATAATCTATTCATGGTTTACGAGGAAGGGTTTTGGATCAAAGTTTCAAGGGTTGGTTTCTATAAAGAGAAGCTAAGTTTTATGAATGATTGTTAAGACTGAAAGTTATTATAAACCTTCATAAAACCCTAAATATGACCTGTTGATGAAGATAAAAGTGTGAGACTTGTATTTTATGTTCATAAAGGTTTTTGGATAGGTTATATATCTTAGTTGTGTGAAGTCAGTGATCAAAGTTGGCCAGTCATTGAGCAGACCCTGTGATGCAGATAGTGAAGAAATCAGATAAAAGTGAGAAGATGTTTCATGATGTGTTTTCAAGAAAGAGTCATATATTGAAATGCATGGTGATGTTTTTTAGGTATTTTATGATATATCCATGATTTTAATAATTTTATAAGTTGGTATAAGTGGTTGAATCATTGATTCCAAATTGACTTATCTTGTTGAGTAGAGTTTGTAAGAGAGAAGGTCAGAAGATTGGTCTGTAAGACTAATAGTTCTCATTAGATCTCATGATATACTTGATTAAGGTTTATCTAAGGATGTTTTAAGATACTTTAAAATAATTTAAATCCCTTAAATACATTCAATCATGTATTATAATTTCATGTTTCCTTGATTATGTTTTGAAGTTAGTTAGCAGTTCTAGGTGATCATTTTGTAGAGAAGTGTTTGAGCCTGTTTACCCTAAGTCAAAGCATCAGATGAAGTTGGTGATGAAATTGAGGTCATGAGGTTTTTTAAGATATAATTTTTTCCATATTTTTTTTAAAAATTGAATGTATACCTCAGTTGTTTAAGGCAAAGTTTCTATATATGCACAGGCCCTTTATAAGCAGTGATTTGAAGAAGGGTTTAAGTGGTAGTTAGACCTATAATTTATTTTAGACCTAAATAAAAATTGAATAATGTATATTGGAGTGGAATTTGATATTTTATTACCATCTGAAGCATTTAGATAATCTCAAAAGAGATCAAAGGGTAACATGTTGTTGAAAAGGGCTATTAGGCCTCCATAACCCTAAAAGAGGATTAAGAGCTAATTGATGTATGGCCAACCTATTATATTTATTTATTAATGACTAATGAATGTTATTATAATATGAATCAATATTTTCATGGATGACTTAAGTTATTTTAATGTGAACTAACCTAGAAGGATATGGTCAAATGACTTGTATAAAATCAAGGTAGGGAGGCTTATTTTTATGTTCTTAGAGGAAGAGATAGAGGGGATGCTAAGAGAGTGAGAGTATTAAAAGATATTCAAATGACTTAGATAATTTGAGAGCATAAAAAGGTCATACTAACTATAAAATATATCATAAATATCTAATATAAGTTTACAAGAGTGGATCAAGGTTAGAATACCTAATCAAGCCATGAAAAGGGCTAGTTGAGTGAAGAGAGCTGAAGATCAGTTTGAGAGGGATGAAGAGAATGAAGAGCTAAAAAAATATATCACCATTTGTTATAAAAGCAACAAGGATTTTTTAGGGTGATAAAAAATTAGGTGGCTAAGTTGGTGCTGAGTCATCTAGGGGGTTATAACCTAATTTCAAATTGGAGTTTGCTAAATCTAAGTGGGTGCTTGGTAAATCTAGGGGTTGGTGCTCCTTTTTGAGTTGGTTATTAGCTAAATAATATCAAGTTAGTTCTTGACAAATTATGTTTGGTTCTCAAATTTGAGTGGGTGCTCAACTAAAGATTGATGTTTGTATTATAAGATTGTAGTTAATGTGCTTCATCAGTGGGTTTTCTACCCCAAGAGTGTTTCCCACATATATGTTGTGTTCATGTGTTTCATGCTCTTATGTTTTGTTTTTTATGTTTTATAAGTTATACATCCATGTTAAGTTGATTCATACATAGTTAATTAAAATTGAATGAAAAGTTTTGAAGACTAATTCACCCCCTTCTCAGTCATATCATTTATAATAGTGTAATGGGTTGAAATAACCCTAATCACTCTCATTGATGATTAACCATAACCTACATATCTAAATATTCGAAGGAGGGAATAAAACCACACATATTTCTCCCACCTAGAGTGATTGTGAAATTGTTCTTCTTGTTTATATGTATGAAAATATAAAATTGGATTTGATACCTAATAATGTTAGCTCTTGATTTGATTTGAGGTGTTTCACACTTGATTTGAGACTGATCCTAGTGATTGATATTGAATTTGGGGAGAATAGAGAAACTTATATAGATGTGTAGTAGTGTAAAAGATAGATATAAGATGGAAATAAGTCCCTTTGAAATGAACTTTTTCATTGATTATATAGTGATCACTTTTAATAATTTCCTCTAGTTGACCTTAAAAAATGTGTAGGAAGATCCATATGAATATTTTGAATTTAGAAGTCAACTGTTAAATGGTACATGAATAAGGATAAACTAGGTGGATAAGTATGTGATAATGAACCTATTTTCCTAAATCAGACTTATCCCAAAAAATTAGGGACAATTGTCTTGAAGTTGGAAGCAGTTTAAGAATGATATGAAGTAGTTTAAGCATTGACTTGGTAATTACTATTTAGTAGTGATGGTAAACAGAGGAGTGAAACCTACATATATATAATGACTAGAGGAATGGAAAATGAGATTTATGTAAGTCAATTGGTTTAGGATGTGTTAATAATTAACATTGTCAAGTACATGTGACTAGATTTAGCTATCTAAATTTCCCCCTTTTATTATAAAAATGAAATTTATAGAATAAAGGAGAAAGATAAACCTAAGTGTGTAAAACACACTTTATCTTTTGATAGGAAAATATAATTTTACAAAGAACTCAAATTTAAAAAACCTCACAACAACACAATATCAATGTCTATATTTGAAATTTGAAAACTTTGAATTTTGAAACTTGAATTTTAGAGGAGATAAAGTAAGGAATACAATGGTAGGAAGATGAAACCATATTTACCTATAACTTGTATAAGATGGTGAAGCATTAGAGAAATATGCCCCCTTATTGAAGCACTTAGAGAGATCGATCCTCATGTTAAAGCATTAGTGAAATGCATGTGATAACATATAAATATTGAGTAACTAATCAAGTCATTGAGTTGGAAAGATGTATGCTTTAAATCTCATGAAAGGGGAAAAGTATGAAAATAATGATTCAAAATAAGGTGTAACCATAATGGTTTCACTAGAAGTGATGTAGAGCCTATTGAGTATCACTAGCATAAAATATACATCACTAGTAATAGAAGTTCACATAAAGTATTTTTCAGAAGTAACCCCAAGGATATTAAGTTCCACTAGACCCAAACTTACCTTATCCATAATTTTAGGAATCACACCACTATAAATGAATCTAGATTCTATTTTCATGATAAAAAGGAATGAATAATATTTATGCCCCCATCATGACTATAATATAAATAGATTTGAATTGAAATGACAAACATTTTCCATTGAATCTATAAACTATATTTTAATGCATATGTTCATGAATAAATATCATTCCTTTTGAATTTTTAAATATTTATATGTGTGCATGAATTAATATCATTCCCCTTGAAGCTATGCCAAATGATATAAAATGACTTATATCTATATATTCAACCACAACTATATGTGAAACTTGTAATTTTTGTTCCTATAATTATTTTGCATATACCCATGCATATGCATCTAAGTGCATATGATTATATATGCATGCCATATTCCACCATAATATGTATCAATGCGCCAATACATGTCACAAGTTTGATTTATAAAATACTTTGAATCTTTAAAACTTGTACTTTGTCATAAAATCTGAATTTTAAATTACTTTAACTATTTAAAATTTTTAATATGTCAAGAAATCTTGTTTTTGAATTAATTTGAATCCTTGAAACTATTATTCTATCATTGAATATGATTTTTATGCTCATGGAGGCTTGAATCTCTAATTTAAGCCTAGACTAATTCCCCCATTTTGAATTAGGCATGTAACCTAAAATTCATTCATCTAAAAAAAGAATTAATTATATCATGTGATAAATATATAATAATTTTAATATAAGAAATGGTTCTATGGGTGAGTCTCAAGTTTTACAATCAAAGTTCCTAAATACCATTTTCATGGGTAGATAGAGTATTGGGTAATCATCCATTGAACCATGAGATGGAAGATCTCATTATGAACCCCATAGTGTAAAATGATGAGGTATGTATAAATGTCCCATATTCTACAATTGAAAAGCTAATGTGAAACTGACAAATTCCTTGATAGCTAGGTTCAATGGGTTTAGGTCAAACATTAATTCATTTAGGAAAAGAAATAAAAAAAATGGAAGCCCAAAGGATAATGGGAAGTCGTAGCCCTAGCTAAAAAAATACTCGTAGTGAATTTAAAAAACTTGAAGGACTACACTTGGGTTATAACAAGAAGACATTATCTCATGGGTAAATCCAACCTTAGTCTTAGAAAATGGAAAGAGAGAACCAATATAAATATTTCAACATTAGAGGATATTACTTTGTGAATGAACTTATTGGAGATCCCATTGGAATTTTGGGAACTCGAGGTTATCATGGGCATTGCTAAGGTTTTGGGTCAACCAATTATAATAGATCTGGTAACAAAATCTTGAAGGAGAATCATTTTTGTAATATTAATTATATTTATACTATCTAAAAAACCTCTAGCATACTACATTAAAATAAACTTTGAATATAGGGAATGGATACAAACTATTGAGTATGAGAGGGATGCAAACATTTTCAAAACCTACAATGTCTTGAGTCATTCAAAAAAAGAATATCCCAAGAAAAAAAAATGAACTCATCCTAAAAATCCATTATGGGTAAAGAAATATTCTAAAATTATTCCTAAGGAAAGTTCAACCCCAATGGTGAAACCTATAGATAAAGTGACCCATCAATTAAAAATAGAATCAATAGGAAAATGTTAAGAAGGCTAATATTACTAAAGGTTCAATAGAGAAAGATTCTAATAAGGAAATTAGGGAACAATAAAAATTAAATAATGGCCCTAAAAATGGTAATTTACCTAAAATTTCTTTGGGAATGGAAGATTAGGGTGTTCTGATAGAAGACATAAGCATTCCAAGTGAAAATATGTAATGAAATTACTTAGATATTCACATAGAATAAGAAAATATGAGATATTACATAATGATAATTGACAAAAGAGTATAATATAGGATAATATAGCAATTCACTTTGAGGGGGAAACCTCCAAAATAATGCAATAATAGCATAATACTTCACATGATGATTAAAGACTAACCACTAGCTCCTATATACAGTAAAATTAGCTAAGGTTATTAAATAGGCTGACCTATCTAAGAACATAGAGAAATGTAACAAGTAAATAAAAGAGGTATGTAAGCCACAAGTTAGCCACACATATCCTTAGACACACCAATGGTTAAGGGCATAAAAAAATATCGAATATTTGTGTGAGGAAATGACAAAAGCCCCACATCCTTTTGTTCCATGAAATTTAGTGAAAAGTTAGCCAAGTTCAAGTATTGAGAAGGAGGTGTTCACCCAAACCTAGTAAAGGACAATAATGTTATCAATTAAAATCCATATAAATTAATCCCATGTAGAGAATAAATACATTATGCCAATCCTAAGGAGAAATGATTATGTTCTTCTACTAAGAATAAATAACAAGAACAAGGGAATGAGGAAGAACATTAGACTCAAATTACCACCAGAAAAGGTAAGAAGGTGAAAGTGAGTGAAGAACCAAAATTTATAAGTAGGTACCCTTGAAAAAAAACCAAAAAAATAAATAGAGAAATAATTAGCAAAGGGTACCTAAAAAATACTTGCAAATAACTTTCCAAGTATCAAAAAATGAAGATTATCTCTTGAAACATAAGAGGGACAAATAACTCCATGAAAAAAATGTTGGTTAGAAATTTGATAAAATATAATAACCCCCATATTATTTTATTTTAATAAATAAATTTTTAAAATAAACCCTTTATCAAATATATAATAAAATATGGAACAAGGTTAACTACATAGGAAGTAGTTCAAAAGGAGTTGTAGGAAGTCTTACGATCTTTTGGAACCCCTATATCTTAGAGGGAATTGTCTTGAATATAAATGATAATCACATTTACATCCTTTTTATGAATGTAATGAACAATGTGGAGTGGATTTTATATAATATTTATGCCACTAATTCCAAACTATGGTATCAAATCATTTGGAGGAAGTTGGAATAATTTAGGAAGAATTGTGAGGAATAGAATTGGTTGGTAGATGGAGACTCCAACTCAACCCTCTCCCATTTGGAAAAAAATGAAGGATTAAAAGAATTTAATTATGACATGTTTGACCTAAATTAGTTGATTTTTTGAATAGATCTTATGTATGTGGACCTTAGGTGAAATCCTTATACTTGGTCCTAAAAAATACTAGGAGACAAATTAATCGAAGTAAGACCAGATAGATTCTTGGTTTCCATGAACTGGGACATTCAATCTAGTAGCATTTTGACCTCCTAAATTATGTTCATTGGGGAAATAATGATGAGAATAAAAAATTTTCCTTTTATATTTTAAAATGTGGACTCACCACTTAGATTTGGAGGATTCAATTAGAGAGTGGTGGAAAATATCTATATCTACAAAAAATATGTACATCATGTCTATGAAACTTAAATTTGTTAAGCAAAACCTCAAAATATAGAAAAAATAAGTGTTTGGGAATATTTTTAACTAGAATAAAATCATCAAGGAATATTTATGGAATATTGAATAATAAATTAACAAAAACAGATCAAATGATCTCCTCCACAAATAGGAATATTATCTCCTCATCTCTTTCCATAATTTAGAATTAAAGGAGGAAATGTTTTGGAGACAAAATTTAAGATATCTATGATTAAAAAGAGATTAAAAAACACTAAGTTTTTCCATAAATATACCTCCAAGAAAATTAATTCCAATATAATAATTGAAATCATTAAGGAATATGGAATGATTTTTAGGGAAGAAGATGAGAGGGATGATCATATCATCTAGTACTTCAAGAATCTTCTTTTGAATAGTTACCCTGTGGACCTTGGAAAAGAAGGATATATGTTAAGGATAATTTTAAAGGTGATAATCCATTAAAAAAATTAGCTATCCACATACATAATTCCCCATAAGAAATCAAAGTTGTAGTCTTCTCTTTGAAAGGAGACAAAGGCCCAAATCTAAATGGTTTTCCTATGTTCTTCTTCCAACAATTTTGGGAGCTTATCTAACTAGAAGTCATGGTAGCAGTGATTAAATTATTATTGTATAGTATTATTATTAAGGATATTAATAACACCTCCCTAAATATTATCCCCAATAAATAAATATCTAATCAACTCAAAGATTTTAGACCTATTAGTCTCTATACTACATTTTATAAGATATGCATCAAAAGTCTTATCTTGGAGATACAAATCATTATAGGAAATATTATAGATAAATAAAGGGTGAGTTAATATTTAGGAGAAAAATACAAATGGAATCATAATTTTTCATTAGTAAATCCACTTAGTGAATAATTCAAAAATACAAGGCATGTTCCTTAAGTTGTTTATGAATAAAGCCTATGACAGGGTTTCGTGGAGGTTCCTTGATAGGGTTATTGATAACTTTGGCTTCAATGATGTAGTTAGGGGGTTGATATTAAATTAAGTATCTATCCCTATTTTCTCTATTATAATTAATGGTATCCATAGAGGTTTATTTCTTGGTGGAAGAGGATCAAGACAAGACAATATGATGTTTCCTTACCTTTTTATAATGTTGTCTAAAAATCTTAGAAGAAGACTAGATAATGCTAGTACATATAATTTAATAAAAGGTATAAAATTTGATCTAATAATGAATCTAGTTACCCACTAAAAATTCACATATGACACATTATTTATGGGTGAAATGATGATAGCTGAAGTTAAAGCCTTTAAGAATATTATTTTGGATTATGAGGTAGTCTCTGGTCATTATATCAATTTTTCCAAAAGCTCTTTTTTTCCCTGAACAAACTAGGATGATTATAAATAAGCTCAAAAATAATGATTTTATAGATAAAAAATATTCATTCTTATTTATGGATGCCAATTTTTAGTGGGAAAATGAAATCATAAATTTAGAATCCCCTCCTAGACATAAATTAGAAAAAGTTGGTAGGGTGGAAGGGAAAACTACTTTCTCAGGTGGGTAAACTTTAGCTCCTCAAAATATAAATCCAAAGTATTCCAATATAATTTATGTCACTTTTCAATATTTTTATTAAAATTACAACTAAAGTGGAGCAATTTTAAAAAAAGCTTCATGTGGAAAGGTTCTGAAGATAGATTTAAATTTCCACTGGTAACTTAGGAAAAGGCTTATCTGCCCAAGAATAAAGGAGGAATTAGGTTTTAGAGAGTAAATAATATGAATAAATCTCTAATTTAAAAATAAGGTTGGAAAATTATTGAGGATAAACAAAGGACTAAGATCATTAAGGCTAAATACTTTGAGGGCAACGAAGAGGACAAGTTCATATTTGAGGAAGGACTAGATAATGGCTCTACCTTTTGGAAAGCCTTTACATGTTATAGAAGTATCATAAGGAAAGGAATAAAATGGAGTGTTTGGAATGGATAAAATACCAAATTTTGGAATGATCCTTAGTTATTTCATTACCTTGATATATCACAACCATGATTTCAAGGAGGTCTTTGGTCCAAAAGTGAGATTATTGGGAGTACTCAGATGGTAGATGGAATTGGAAAGTGTTACATAAGGAGTAAAAAAATGAAGTTATATTTTAAAACTTACAATATATTAAATTAAACCTTCATAAAACCCAAATTATCATCTTTCCAAAAAAATATGAGCTTGTGTGGACTACAGAGGATAGTGGTGAATTCTCAGTCAAATCATGGTATTTGGTAGATCTTGACTTGGAGGAAAATGGTTTCCATTGGAATGACCTTTGGATTAAAAACCTCAATCCTAAGGTTAATATATTATTTTGGTTATAATCCAAAAGCAAGATCATTATAATTGATAACTTGGCCAAGAGGGATGCCCATTCCCAATAGGTGAGTCTTGTGTAAAAGTAATGAGAAAATGGTAAAACATTTGTTCTTAGAGTGTCCATTCATCTCAAAAATAATGATATTCATATTGCATAATTTTAATACTTCTTGGGTTAAACTTGACTTTATTTTTGACTTAATATAATAGTGGAAGCCACCTTAGAAGATTCCTACCATAGAATTCCTCTAACACATTGCTCTACCCCATTTATTTTGGGGAATATGGAAGAATATAAACAATTACCTCTTTGAAAATAATATAGTTTTCTATAAATCACCACTCAACGGATTTATGATGCCATCAAATAAAAATGGAAGAAATTTACACCAAATAAAAATCTTACTCTCAATGAGTCAATCTCTATCATTTTCAAAAATTGGAAAATCATTCCTTTAATAAAATATCAACATTTGAAAGTAGATAGAACTTAGGTCAAGTGGATGAAACCGATGAGGACTTGGTTGAACATGGATTTCAATGGTGCATACAAATAAAATCGAGGTAAGGTAAGAGGAGGATGGGTCATAAGATACTTTGAAGGTATAGTGGTGGTAACCTATATAAGGCCATTGGGGGTGTAATCTAATCATGTTGCTAAAGCAACAATGACATTATTAGGAATCTAACTGGCAGCAAAGTTGAAAATTGAAAAACTTGTAGTTGGAGGGGATTCAATTAATATCCTAAATTATTTATCATTAAAAACTAAACCTTCATGGTACATTCATAAGAAAATATAGGATGCCAAAATGTTCATCCAATAATTTAATGAAGTTTCAATATCCCATGTATAAAGGGAAGGAAATAAAAGTGTTGATAGCATGTCCAACATTGGAGTCCATAAAAATTATTTTAAGTAGTGTTTTAAGATTGAGGACCTCCATAGACATGTAATCAAAGTCATTCCAAATGATGTGGTAAAATATTTAAGCCTCTTGTAGGTAGTGCAATCCAATGATTACTTGAATAAATGGTTAGTTTAATAGTGCATGATAGCTCATACAATGATGAAAATTCTCATTTTGAGGTAAGGATAATAATTCTCAAGCATGTGAAAAAAGATCAAAGGGGATTATTCATAATCATTACATTAATTTGGGTGTTGAATGATTATGGGTTAATTTTTGCTCCATCTACAACAAGATTTTATGGATTAAAAATGTCTCTACAATGAGAGGTGAATGAGATAGACTCAAACCATAATATTATGTTGAATCCAAGGAAGACCCATCATTTTGGATAAAACTTACAAAGGGAGGGATCACTAAATTTATGGTGAGGATCGTTAGGGATGAATTTGCTATCTCTAAGGATTTCGATAAGGGTTGGGATGAGAGGGAGGTGAGAATGAGAGGCGTATGGTTAATAGTGAGTGTGGAATACATTGGTGAAGTCACCATAATGAAATATGAAAGAGTGAAGGTGTTAAAAAATAAAATGTGTAAGGAATATCTAATGAAATTATTATTAAATATTGATGATGTTTTTGATCTTAAGCAAAAAGTCTTAAATAGAGTGGAGCTACCAAGGAAGTTGTCTAAAATCTATCTCCAAATCATGAAATATATCAGATTGGAGGGTAAGTGTAGAGTTATTTACTCCCATTAATTTTTTTTGATGAATAAATTCAAAGGGAATACAATTAGTTTGCCTTACTATTTATTTTAGTCATTGGATATTTTTGTAAACTCTTTCAAGTCAAATCCTTCCATTGAAATCTTACATCAGGGCCTCATTTTCTTAATTTTCAAGAGGGGTGAGATGCTATGGGAAGAAGAGGTCATTGAACCAATATAATTTTAAAATAAAGATGATAAGTTGGAAGAAAGTGATGAGGAATAAACATCAACCTTAGAGGAGGAGGATTCCATATAATAGAATCATGAGCCATAAGAGGAGGATTCCTCTAGAAAATTTGCTTGCACTCCTATTGGTAAGAAAAGTAAATGCAAAGAGATATCATTACTGGTTGAAGTGAATGACTCTAAAATTGAGAGGGTAGTAAAAAAGAGAAATCTTGAATCATTTCGTAAAGAAAGGGGAGGGATAAACTAGAAAATTTTGAGGAAAGATCTAAGTCCCCCAAGATTAGGAACATAAAAAACATAGACCCAAAGGAGATTTTAGAAAACATGGAGGCTAAAATATCCAAAAAAATCAAATATTTAATGATATGAATGATTATGTAAAGGTTTTAAATAATAATTTAACACTCATAAATTTTGAAGGTCCAAACTTGTGATGTGGAGAGGGAAGTTCAAGACCTCGATAAAGAGTTGAGTGTAAGGGAAAATAAATCTAGTCTAAGAAGAGGTTACATGAAAAGAGTGTTAAAGGCTTGGTTAATATAGTAAATAATAAATATGGGCAAGATGTGGCTAAAATTCTAACTAAAATCACTCTGATAAATAAGAGCAAGGCAAAAGTATCAATTGAAGGCCCAAGTAAGAGAACTAGGGGCACTCCAAAAAATAAAGAAGTAGGAAGAAGAAAGACATCACCAAGCCTATGACTCTAGTTGAATACTTAGACTCATAAGAGTTATAATCTTAACCTCTTATGGGTTGTTATATTTTATTTCTTATTTGGGTCAGGTCCTTGGTTGTTTTCTGAAGTTTGGTAGAATGTTTCTACAGGTTTTGTGTATTTTTGGTAGAAGCATGTCTTGATGTTTTGGTAGACCCCAGGATTTTATCCTTTATATATTTTGTTTGATTTTATATTAAATATATTTTGGCTATGTAATTATTTCATGATCATTTAAACCCATTTTATTAACCTTATCAAATTATATATATATATATATATATATATATATATATATATATATATATATATATATATATATATATATATATATATATATATATATATATATATATATATGGTTCTTTGTTGAAGTTTGGTAGAATGTTTCCATTGATTTTATGTATTTTTGGTAGAAGCATGTCTTGATGTTTTGGTAGCCCCCATGATTTTATCCTTTATATACATTTTTTGATTTTATCTTAAATATATTTTTGCTATGCAATGGTTGCATGATCATTTAAACCCATTTTATTAACCTTATCAGATTATATATATATATATATATATATATATATATATATATATATATATTTATATATATAATCATGTGGCATTATGTCAACATTTCTTCAAATTTTAAACATTAACATAAGTACCATATTTCCCACTATCACTTATAATGGACCCACTAATCTAGATTTTCATTTAAAAGCTTTCAAAAACTTATATAAAGATTAGGTTAAACTCACTAACTTTTCCACCACCAAACTCTTAGCTAAAACCTTTTTAGGTGACACTTTAGATTGGTATGATCAACTCAAAACCCAATCTATTTCTAGTTTAGAAGACTTAGCCAATACATTGGTTCAAGAATTCCAAACTAATGATCTTCTTAAAATAACCTAGATTATTTTATCAATTGTAAGTAATTGGAATTTGAAATAACCCAAGTTTTCATTAAATGATGAAAATCCTTATCTAATAAAGTTGAGCATAACATGTCAGATGATAACATTTTACATTTATTCACTAAATCCCTTCACCTTAAATTGTAATATCATGCTTGGAATCTTTCTCCAAAATATTTAGAATAATCCCTCAACTAAGCCAAATGTCAATATTTTCTCATATGACAATTCAAGCCTATTTAAAACTATATCAGTCTAGCCAATCTCATTTCTTTTCCATGGTACCTGTTAACTTTTAGACTTGTACCCTTGTGAAGTTATTTTTAGGCCTTCATAATCTAAAGTAACATAGATATAATCCTAGGTTGTGGGTGTCCTAATATATGGATTGAATTTCTAGATTCTAATGGCTATCTCCCTTTGATTATTAGTTAGGATCTCTACTCTACTCTACCAGCTTGCAAGAAAAAGAGAAGAAAGTAAACTGAAAGGAAAACCTATTTAACTGAGGTGATATACCAAACTGTGTCCTCCACTTGTATAATATGCACTAAGAATACTGACTAAGAACATGGACCTAATTTCACTTCTCAAGTGAGAGTCTCCAAACATCAACATTTCAAATAGAGGCTTGGCTTGATGCATGATCTAAGATATCTTGTTCAATAGGTCTCTCAAAGACAATAAGAAAATATTACACTTAACATACATACGAGATGATTTAAGCACATTATGAAACCTATAAGGATGAAATAACACCTAAAAATAGGTAAAGATGAAAGGAAAAAATAAAATGCAACATACATTATCACTATCATTCATCAACTAACCATTAAAAAACACTAGTCACAAGCTTTGAAGAGGCACAAATCCAATCTTATTCATTCAAAAGAGATAAGTATAAGTGTTTTTCTAAGCATGGCATTTCCATAACTCAAGTTAAGGATTTTTTTTTAAAATTCCAAATATAGGATTACATATAGTGATAATGAGAAAGGAGAGAGAAAGACAAAGTATAGCCTTAACATTAGGAGATGAAACCTTCACTAAGTCATTTTCAAACTCTAACATAACACTTCCTTTTTTTTCTCTTTTATTACTTCTAAAAAGTGGCATAGATGTTGAGATGAGACATGTATTTAAGTATTAATGACTCATTATCATTTATTCTTGGTCTTTGACCCATACAACATCTTAGATCTTTGCTTGCACACCCCTATATTCTTTATGAAGAAGAGTTTCCCTTGAAAGTAGGCCTTAAAATCTTAGTCAAGTATTCATTAATATATATTTTGAAACCTTCTTCAATGATTTATGATGTCTTTCCTTTTTTTTTGGTTGTTAAAAGATCTTCAATTGATTGTTTGACTCTTTCAACATCCTAGGCATTGGAGGGAAGGAAGGCCTTAATAGGATTCCTTGAGACATTTTCCACCTTTGAAACCTTCTTCATAACTAAATTTTACTTCTTAAATGATTGATTAGGTGGTGTATGGAGAGATAATAATTAATAAATCTTTTATAAAAACTTTTATTCATCATTTAGTGCTTTTGAACACTTGATTCCTTCATATGAGCAAAGAGGCATAGGAGAGAGAAATGAGAGTTTTGCCTTGAGCCAAAAAAATTACCTCCAAGGAAGGATTATCAACACAAATTTATACCTAAAAATAATCATTTTGAACCTTTGAGTATCCCAAAAGACACCATTTTTCTCCATTTGCTTACTAAAGCACCCATTCTTTGTAGCACTAAAAATTTATAAATCTCCTTGTACAAAATATTCTATAGATCAACTTGGAAAACTAGGCACATTTTTTAGTACCTATTGGCCAATTTTAGCCTACATAAAAATATTATACTTGGATCAATGAGATGAATAGAGTCATGGATGGAATGAGTGGCCCAAAAATCACATATAGCTTGGAAAGCTTTTGAAACACTTTAAGTAAACTTAAAGTGTAGTTTGTCAAAATTTGAGAAAGTAGGTATCCATGGTGGTCATAGAATTAAAGAACATTAATAAGTTTTTCAAAAGCCTCAAAATTTCATTTGAGACTTGGATATTCAAATAATAATTCAAGCACAACTCTAGAAGAACCAAACCATCATCACACATCAAAGAAAAACAAACACACCATTTTTATTATGCATTTAATAAGTATGCTTAAGAAGCCTCTCAATCCAAAAGGATCACATGGAAATGATGTATTTAGTTCTAATATCATCCTCTACAAATTTTATGTCTTGATGAGTTATCTATCTCAATATATAAGTGTTCAAAGTTGAAAAAGTCGAGTGGAAATGTGCACAGGGATGTCAAGTTAAAGCCTCAAGAAATAACCATTGGGTTTTAAATATTTCAAAGGATCTTTAGAGTGAATGTGAAAATGACAAGTGTCATAATATTAGGATCAAAATATAGATCTAATGGTGTTTGGATGAATCTTGAGTCAGTGGGTCCAGGATTATTAATGAAGTGTGTTAACTCGTATAAAGTAAAAATGATGATGAGTGATGGGTCAAAATGTTAGTAGATTCTAGGATCAAATGCATAGGTGACAAGTGTCTTAAGTGCATTAAACTGGTAGAAGATCTATGGCTTGTATTTATTTATGTATAGAAAGATCAATGGTGTGATCAAGGTCAATAAGTCAATAGAGCTTATATCAAGTGCAAAGCCACCAAGTATCTAAATTTGATAGTCTAAAATTAATAAGTTGATGACCAATGAACAAAGGCAAGCCCAGGAGACTTTTGGTGGAGGTCAAAAAATATATTTTAGACTTAGGTAATCAAATTCATAAGATCTAAGTTTGAAGATGATCCAAGTTAAACTATAATAGATATTTTAAGGATTGAGCATCACCATTAGAGCTTCATGGAGGTAGATAGGTCTTTTAGACTTAACATAGACAAAAGGGTGGTAAATTTTGTCAAAGTGAGATAAAACACCTTTTGAGATTCATTTAATGGACACTAAGACTATAGGAAAAACAATAATTAGGATTGGTTTTCATCTATAGTAGACCTAGGTTTAGATTCCAAAGGGTAGATATTTATGATTATGGGAAAATGTCTCATCCTTCTATATGGTCTTATTTTTGACAATTAGGTACCTATTTCTACTCAAAAGTAGACATAGAGATGGATTTGTCAAGATTAAATATATGAATATTTTGTCTTCTTAATCAGTCCAAGTGAAAGATAAAATAAAGTCCAAAGATAGAGATTTACTAGTTGGAGAAAGTAGCTAGAGCATTTAATATATTTTCAAGGTGCCTAGGGATCTCTCCTCATAAGAAGATCATGACTCATTACCTTCAGAAAACTCTTATCCTCTAGTGTGTTAATAAATTACTGAGAAGATTCAGAGGCTATGGGGACAAATGAAAGATAGTTTGTCAATAGAGAACTAGTGCTAATTTGATCAAAATTTGGTAGAGTATCCATCAAAAGGTGGTGGAATCTCATTGATTGTTCTTGGTTAATGTGCTCCCTCTTTTATCTTCTCCCTTTCTCTATATTACCCATTATTTCTTGGTTAATGTGCTCCCTCTTTTATCTTGGTGAGTTATGCATGATGGCATAGTGAAGGAAAATATTCCTCATCCATTGTCCTCTTTTTTGACCTCTTTTAGGGTGTTTTCAAGTTGACTGTAGGTCAGGATTAATGTTCTTCCTACCATTTATGTAAACTCTCTATGAGTCTTAGAACTCCTCTTTATTTACATTAATTACTTCCTAAACATAGTCTATCAAACATTTATGCAATTATCTTGATTTTGAGGTTATATGAGTTAATATTATGGCATGCCTAGTGGGAATTATTACATTATTCACTAGTGAAGAGTTTTTGTGTTCTCTTCATCCATCAGCCTTTAGAGGCATATGTGAAAACACTAATTATGATTCCAAACATCTATCAACTAGTTTGAGTAGTCTCCTCTTGTTCTTGAAAGTTAATTTCTTACCTTCATACATCCTAAACTATTTATTTTTGTTAGGTTTGTATGCCTTGCTATCATCTCCATGATGTTATTCATGCTCAGTCTTATCCTTGTTAGGAAACTTGGATGCAAAGTGACCAATCTTACCATAGTTGAAACATTTGAAGGGAATCTTACCCTTACACTTACCTGAGACAAACCTTAATTTCCTTGTAAACATGGCTATTATTTTATCATGTTCAACATATAAACATTCCTCATCCTTAAATTTTTTGGATTTTGATTTATTCTCAAATTTGAAGGCTTCTTCTTTTTTTGGAGGTCTTTCTTCATTTGTTCTCATCTCAAAGGTAGTCAAGATGCCATGAATCCCATCCATCTCTAACTTGTTCAAAATTTGCATCTCTTTTATTGCAAACACCTCAGTATCAAACTTAAGATTTACTGATCTCAATAATTTTTGAATAAGAGTATATTCTTTCACTTCTTCTCCCAATCCTCTAATGACATTGACAACTTAATCAACCCTCAACAGGTAAGATGCAATGGTTTCATCTTTAGAAATTTAAAATATCTTCAATGGGTTTATAACTTAACCATATTCAACTTGGTGTATCCTTCATAGATAGTATTAAATTTATACCATATCTCTTTATCTAATTCATATTTCATTACCTTCACAAGATCTACCTCTGATATGCCACAAAAAATGGCATTCATTGCCTTAGATTTGTTTTCACTAGCTTTCTTACCTATTGCATCAGTTAGTGGAATAGGAGAAGCACTATATCCATAAATAAATAAATACTAGACATAATGACCTTGAGACATAAAATATATCTTCATATTAACATTCCAAAATGCATAATTAGACCCATTAAATAATGGATCCTTATTGGTAGAGAAACCACCTTGAGCTTGTTGACTAGCCATCCTTGATTCTAGGATCTCCTTTAGGTTTTTAGACCTGCTTCAAAAGACAATGATATGATACCAAATGTTGGAAGAAATATTATTGAGAGTAAGTTGAATCAATATTCTACAACATTTATTTCAATTCTTACTTAAGCATTAATGAACATTCATTCAAGTATGTAGATCAAATAATGACAAACCATCCACATATGTATGAAATATAAGAGTACAAGATAACACAAATTAGATGTGGGAAACCCTCAAGGAGATTAAAACACACTAATATATGAAAATATAATACATTATTATAAGATAAACACCAATGATATTGAATTACCAACTTCTCATGGATCACTAACCCCAACTAGCTAAGCACCAACTCAGCTAGGCTTTAACAAGCACCCACTTACAAGGGGGCACCAACCCCCAAGATGACTCAGAACCAACTCATCCACATAAAAAACTTGATAATATTTATAATAATTTTTTTTATCATACAACATATTTTTATATCCTTTCTCATCTTTTTACATAATTCTATCCCTCTTAATCTAGCCTCTATCCTTCTTTACTCAACTAGTCCTCTTCTTGACTTGATTAGGTCATATGACCTTGATAATTAAATTTAGAACCTATATCAAAGACTCATTAAAAATTATATTCACTCATATTATGGTATAAAATACATTATTATACTTACCAATGTTCTATTTTATTTGCTTTCACACACACACACACACACACCCCTAAATAGGCCTAAAAATGCCTAATATTTATACAAGTCCTTTGTTCATATTCTTTGTAGTCAACCAAACATACTTAAATTCTTAGGTTAGACATAAAATGGATCTTATTATATCTCATATACATGGATAAAATGATATTTGGGTGCCTTTAGGTCTTACCTACCTCAATTAGGCCCTATCTCTCCTTTAGGTCATATGGAGACCTAATCTAATTAGGCCTACTTAGCACACATTACCATTTGACCTTACTAGATCACATTAAAACACTTAAAATGGTAGTAACATATCATATTACACATATATAGACCCATACTAGTCTAATCTTATCTTCATAACTCCTTTTAGCTCAAACCACTACTTGGAACACACCATTAGTAATGTTCATATTAGGCCTGTGCATACCCATAAAGTCTATCTTGAAAAAATGAAGCATAAACACAAATTTTATAAAAAAAACATGAAAAAAAATCACATATACGTAAGATACATGACCTCATAGTCATAAAAATATTATTTATACTTCCCAACACAAGGAAAAATTGCTCAAATCCTTTTTTGCAAGTAGCCCACTCAGAACAACCAACTAGCCTCAAAATATAGTCATTGAAACTTGATCTTCAACACCTAGAATAACAATTAATATGACCTATAACACCTTAAAATGATAATTTTACACACACACACACAAACATAACTCTAAAGTACAAATATCATAAGGTCTAATCCCAAATATTGGTCTTACAAACCAATATTTTGTCTTCAGTACACATAATCAAACTTGAACCAGTTACCCATTATGGTTTCAATGTTTCAACCTCTTATATTGAATTACAAGATTATTAAAATTATTTATATGTTATTAAAGTACCAAAAAACAATATCATTTGTATTATATACATCAAATCATTACATAAAGTCTCAAACTCATCATTGTAACATGCTTACCCAGAACTGTTAGTTTGCCTTGAAGAATAATCATGGTGATTTTGAATTTCAACAATTGTATGACCACTTTAAAAAAAATTAAATGATTTTGGATGATATTATGATACAATTATACAATCTTAAGATACATATATAACATTATTACATGGAAATATTGGATTTTTAGACCAATATCATAACTTTACATCTTCACTATGTCATCTACACTAGACAGGTCAACTTATGAGTAACATTTTCATCATATCCACTATCCTCAAAAACATTTATCCAATATTAAAATGTATTAAAATTATTTAAAAATTTATCCATGCATTGGGATTCATCCCTAATATATGATAACACATCTATAATCACCTTCTCGCTTCTGCCTAGGTTTTCTCACTATCTACACTATTAGGCCTTTTAGTGTTAGGTAAAATTACATGACCAATTTAGAACACCTAAGGGATATAACTTGATAAAAACCCACCATGGAAATAATTAAAATTTTCAATATTCAACCTTCATCCATTTACCAACTTTGACTTGTCAACTTTGACTAATACAACAAACCTATGAGAAACAAGGTCTTTCTTATAGGGTCCACTTACTCACCTAACAAAACAATCATGACTGGAGGTGATTGGAGGTGATTTGGAGAGTTTATTAAAACCTAAAATCACATAACTAGTCATATCAAACCATTATGATAACCTTATAATAATACCTTTCTCATCGGGTCACTATTAGGGTTCTTTGAGGGTTTAAACCATCTTTCAGTCTTAACGATCATTCATAAATATTAGAGCCTCATTATAGAAACCAATTATTATAAGTTTGAGATATGAACCTTACCCATATACCATGAATATATTAAGTTCCCATCTAGAGGTTACACATGCCACTGAACACTTGAAAGTCCTTCTCGAGTTGTGAACCCTTCATTCTACACACTCAAAAACCTCAAAACCACTTTTCATGATTTTTATTGAAAACATTGACCTAAAACTTGGTAAAACAACTTGGGAAAACCTATAAAACAAATTAAAATTCTCACATGCTCATTATTTCCTTAGAAACTAATCCTTATACCCTAACTGATCACCATTTCTCTCTTTGCTCTCTAGGCCTTGATTTCCAAGTCATATTAGGCCTTGAAGTTGAACTTATAACCACTATCCAAGATATAAAAATCTCATATAAATTAAATAAAACCTATTACCATGCTAAAATACTACCATATTTTTGTCATATGCCTTGACAATACCTCATAACACCACATTAGTTCAGGCAAAGTTTAGAACTAGTCTAGTTGCATAATTGAGCTTAAGGTCTTTCTCTTGTAGGCTCACATTGAAACTCTGATGAGTTATCAAAAACCTCATATTAATTATTAAACAACCTAATACAACTTATTATTCCTATTTGAATTCATCTTACCAGGACATCAAGATCATATCTTCTCATAGGGTCTCTTCATGTTATGAGTAGTGTCATGGCTAGGCTTCTCAAGTACTTAAAGCCAAAAAACTAACTTTGAAATAGTCCTTAATGATTATAAACCTTAATAACATTACTTACATTATACGTAGATAGTATAATACCTTTGTATATACCTATCCATGTTCATCAGGCACATGCTCATGATATGACTATGTTTGTTATGACTAGGCTTTTCAAGAACTTTGTACTCAAAGATTGTTACACAAACATTATTACCTTGTATTGAACCTTGGCATCAAACTATAAATACTAATTAGGTTTCCCTCAAATTCTATCTTATCACATGGCTTCCTTATCACATATCACTTCACCATGCATCTTTACCAGATGCACCTTGACATCGATGACATAAACCTTGACCTTGACATCAATGAAAAAAATTCTAAACAAACTCCCCATTTATCATTGATTGAAATATATTATTCAAATTGAGCACTCTTATCTCCCCCAAAATGGTCAAACTCTCTTCTATTAAGTTTTGGAGCTAAAAGCTTCACTGTTATGCAAATGTGTAGGTTGTTGGGCTTAGCCAGTAATCGACATCGGTAGTATCACCAACATCGATCAGGTGTGGATCAGATCTGAACAACATCAATTAGGGATCGACCAACGTCAGTCATATGCAGACCAATAGTGACCAACATCGGTCACCTGTGTGTGTGCATTTGCATGCATTTCCAGAATTAGATTTGTTCTAATTTTAGGAGGATAGAGTGTTTACATGTAAAGACTAATTTTAGTCTTGAGTCTGTGTTTCTAATTATTGTATGCCTTGGATCCTATTTAAGAGACCCATGGGGCATGTATTGTAAGCAAGCAAGTAAGCAAGGTCAATTAGATCTGTAAGGTGCAAGATCAAGAAGATCAGCTGAAGCAAGGGAATAACAACTCGGTTATTGAGTTGATTGTAATTGATTGAGAGAGAAAACTCTTGAGAGAAATAATGTACACCCAAGAGGTGTGGGAAGAGTGAGATTTCTTCCTTGTATTATGGAAGAGTTTAATACAAGATTGGTTGTTTCTTGTATCTCCTATTATTTATTGTTTCTGATTTCTAGTTACTTATTACTTCTAGTTCAATTCTGTGTTTAGTTGCTTATACAAAAGTAATCAATTGTAATCCAAGTTCCTAACAGCTGGTATTAGAGCTAGGATCACTAAGAATGGTAGAGCGGGTTAGTGTTTGTTGATTACAGGTTCACTCACAGGGATTTCTATTTGAGTGGGAGCAAAGCAATGGTAGAAGAAAGTAAACTAAGAATGGAGAAATTCAATGACAAGAATTATCAATTATGGAGGATGTAGATAGAAGATTATCTATATCAGAAAGATCTATTTTTACCATTGGGTGGGGTTTCAAGTAAGCCCACAGATATGCAAGATGAAGAATGGAATGTTCTTGATAGAAAGGCTCTTGGATCTATAAGGTTGAGCCTGGCATCTTCTGTGATTTCTAATTTATCATAGGCAAAGACAATGGTAGAGTTAATGGATACTCTAGCAAAATTATATGAAAAACCCTCAGCTTCGAATAAGGTATATCTTATGAAGCAATTATTTAGTTTGCAAATGCAAGAAGGTGGATCTGTATATAGTCATCTTAATGATTTCCATGAAATTGTAAATCAGTTAAGTTCAGTCAAAATAATTTTTGATGATGAAATTAAGGCTCTCTTAATCTTATGCTCTTTACCTAAAAGTTGGTATAGCTTGGTAATGGCAGTTAGCAATACTGCATCTGCTTCAAATATCTTGAAAGTTGATGATGTTGTTAGTGTAATATTGAATGAAGAAATTTATAGGAAAAGCATAGGGGAAACATCAGGTAATGCTTTAAGTATTGAAAGCAGGGGAAGGCAAAGAGAGAAGGGAAAGCAAAGGAAATCAAGGTCAAAGATGGGAAGGAGATTCAAATCCAAAAATGGAGGTATAATCTAATGGAATTGTGGAAAGAAAGGGCATGCAAAGAAAGACTGCTGGTTGAAGGATAATAAAGAAAATTAGCAAGAAGGTAATAAGGAAGCAAATGTTGTAGGTATTGTTGCATAGGATGCTCTTATATTTTCTTTGGATAGTCAAGTAGAATCATGGGTTTTAGATTTTGGTGCTTCTTTTCATGCAACCCCAAATAGAGAATTTTTCAATGGTTATGTCCATGAAGATTTTGGAAAAGTTTATTTAGGGGATGGTGAGCCTTGTCAAATTGTTGGCAAAGGAAAAGTGCAACTAAAATTATAGAATGGCAACACATAGGTGTTGAAAGATGTCATGCATGTACCCATCTTGAAGAGGAATCTGATTTCTACAAGAAAGTTGGGTGATGAGGGTTGCACAGTAACTCTCACAGTGGAATCTTGGAAAGTTTCCAAGGGTGCACTTGTAGTAGCAAGAGGTAAGAGAGTAGGTACACTTTATCTATCTACTTGTGTTACTGATTATTCTCCTTCTGTTTTATCTACTTCAGATGTAGATGCAAAGATGTGGCATTATAGGCTTGGTCACATGAGTGAGAAGAGAATGAATGTTCTTAAGTCAAAAGGTAATCTTTCAGATTTGAAAAGCATAGATCTAGATTTCTGTGAGCACTGTATTTTTGGGAAATAGAAGAAAGTAAGGTTTGTTGAAACTGGGTCAACAAAGAAGAAGCACAAGTTAGAGCTTATTCACACAGACGTGTGGGGACCAGCTCAGGTAGCTTCTATTGGAGGATCACAATATTATGTTTATTTCATTGATGATTCTACAAGAAAGGTATGGGTTTATTGCATAAAGAGGAAATCTGATGTTTTTGACACATTTAAGAAATGGAAAGCTTTGGTTGAGAATGAAATAGGTTTGAGATTGAAGTGCCTTAGATCTGACAATGGTGGTGAGTACTACAACAATAAATTCAAAGTTACTATTCTAGGAGTGGAATATGTAGGGAAAGAATGGTTCCAAGGACACCTCAACAAAATGGAGTTGCTAAAAGGATGAATAGAACAATAATGGAGCATGCACAGAGTATGAGGCTGCATGCTAGTTTGCCCTTAAAGTTTTAGGTAAAATCTGTAGATACTGCAGTTTACCTAATTAACAGAGGACCTTCTACTACTCTAGATGGTGGAATTCCAAAAGAGGCTTGGATAGGTAAAAAGGTAGATCTTTCATTTCTCAGAGTTTTTGGTTCTGAAGCTTTTGTGCATGTTGATAAAGAAAATAGAAAGAAGCTGGATGCTAAATCTATGCGATGCACTTTCATTGGTTATGGCTTTAGAGATTTCAAATTTTGGTTGTGGAATTTAGAAACTAACAAAATTATTAGAATCCATGATGTAGTTTTCAATGAGAATGTGATGTACAATGATCAGCTCAAGAGGCTGAATAATTTTGAGCAGGGCAATCTTGATTTGGATGAGGTAATGATCTAAAATGAGCTCACAGATAAAAATCATCACTCATAGGAAAACATAGAGACCAACATTGGTTAGGTAACTGACATCAGCAGTCAAGCAAGAACTGATGTTGGTCAGATAGTAACCAACGTCGATCAGGTCAAATAGGTGGAACTAACGTCAGTCAGGTGCAGACCGAGAGTTGATCGAGATCAGTCACTAACAGAGAATTTGGGTGGACAACAAGCTATAAATGAGTCTCAAACACCCATAAGGAGGACTGAAAGGGTAAGTAAACCTCTAATTCATTATTCCCCTTCTTTATACTATGTGTTGCTCACTGATGGTGGAGAACCAAAAAGTTTTGATGAGGCAATGTAGGTAGAATCCAAAAAATAGTGGGAGCATGGCATGAATGAGGAAATTGATTCCTTGAAAAAGAACCAAATGTGGGATTTGGTTGAGTTGCCAGCTGAAAAGAAAGCACTAAAAAACAAATGGGTATATAGGTTAAAAGAAGGAGAAAATGGATAAATGAGACATAAGGCCAGGTTGGTAGTAAAGGGATTTGCACAGAAACTAGGTATTGACTTTGGTGAAATCTTTTTTCCTATAGTAAAGATGACTTCTATTCAGACTATATTGTCTTTAGTTACTATTGAGGATTTGCATCTTGAGCAGCTTGATGTTAAGACAACGTTTCTTCATGGAGATTTGGATGAAGAGATATATATGGATTAGTCAAAAGTTTTTGAGGTCAAAGGTAAGGAGAAACTTGTGTGCAGGTTGAAGAAAATCTTATATGGTCTTAAGCAAGCTCCAAGACAGTGGTATTTAAGGTTTAATAGGTTTATGATAGAGCATGGCTTTAGTAAATGTCAATCTGACAATTGTGTTTATTTTACCAGATTGGATAATGGTAGTTATATTATCTTGTTGCCGTATGTAGATGATATGCTTGTTACAGGTTCACACATGTAGGTAATTACTGAGCTAAAGGTAAAATTAGCTCACACATTTTCCATGAAGGATTTAGGAGCAGAAAAAAAATCCTTGGAATGAGTATTAAGAGAGACAAGAAAAATCACAGGTTGATTTTGTCTCAAGAGGATTATGTGAATAAGGTGTTGGAGAGGTTCTATATGTAGGATGCAAAACTGGTAAGTACACCTATGGCTGGACACTTCAAGTTGAGCAAAAAATAGTGTCTGAAATCACATGATGTGGTTGAGTACATGAGTAAAGTTCCATATGCTTCAGCATTTGGGAGCTTAATGTATGTAATGGTATGTACTAGACCTAATATTACCCAAGTAGTGGGAGTTGTCAGCAAGTTTATGGCCAATCTAGGAAAGGAACACTGAAAAGTAGTTCAGTGGATTCTCAAATATCTGAGAGGGACCAACAACAGGTATTTATGCTATGCAGGGTCAAACACTTCTCTACATGGGTATGTAGATTCAGATATGGCAGGTGACTTAGATGGCAGGATAAGCACCACAGGATATGTGTTCACTATTGGTGGAATGGGGTTAGCTAGATTTCAAAGTTGCAGAAGGTTGTTGCCTTGTCTACTACAGAGGCAGAATACATTGCAGTCATAGAGGCTAGCAAGGAAATGATATGGATGACATAGTTCATGGAAGAGTTGGGAAAGGAGCAAGAGAGTTGCAGATTGTACAGTGATAGTCAAAGTGCAATTCATTAGGCAAATAATTCAACCTTTCATTCAAGAACCAAACATATACAGCTTAGGTACCACTTCATTAGACAGGTATTAGAGGATGGACAGTTGAAGCTGGAAAAGATCCATATGGATAAGAACCCTGTAGATATGTTAACAAAGCTGGTAACAAAGGAAAAGTTGAATATTCATTCAAATTTTTTTGGTCTTCAAGATTGAACTTGAAGAGGGAGAAACAAGCCAGAGAAACAATACAAAGGATGTTGCTATGCAGGTATAGGTGCAACTATTTATCTCTAAGTGGGAGATTGTTAAGTTGTAGAGCTAAAAGCTTCAATGTTATGCAAATGTGGAGGTTGCTAGGCTTAGTCAGTAATCGGCATCGACAGTATCACTGACATTAGTCAGGCATGGATCAAATTTGACCAACATCAGTTAGGGATCGACCAACGTTGGTCATATGTACACTGACAGTGACCGACGTCGGTCACCTGTGTGTGTGTGTTTGCATGCATTTCCAGAATTAGATTTGTTCTAATTTTAGGAGGATAGAATGTTTGCATGTAAAGACTAATTTTAGTCTTGAGTCTATGTTTCTAATTATTGTATGCCTTAGGATCCTATTTAAGAGACCCATGGGGCATGTATTGTAAGCAAGCAAGTAAGCAAGGTCAATTAGATCTGCAAGGTGCAAGATCAAGAAGATCAGATGAAGCAAGGGAACAACAACTCAGTTATTGAGTTGATTGTAATTGATTGAGAGGGAGAACTCTTGAGAGAAATACTGTACACCCAAGAGGTGTGGGAAGAGTGAGATTTCTTCATTGTATTATGGAAGAGTTTAATACAAGATTGGTTGTTTCTTGTGTCTCCTATTATTTGTTGTTTTTGATTTCTAGTTACTTATTACTTTTGGTTCAATTCCGTGTTTAGTTGCATATACAAAAGTAATCAATTGTACTCCAAGTTCCTAACATCTTATTATACTTTCTCCCCCTTTGACATTAATGATAAAGAGTCATTCATAGACTACCATATGAAACCATACCTTTTTGATATAGGAGCTCAACATATATAATATGAAGCATTAAGGTAAAATTCTCTACCTTAATTCACACATACCTTCTTTAGATTGAGCTCAAAATGCAAGTCAAATTTTTAATAAAGATCAAGCTCAGTCAATAATCTGAATAGCTCCCCCTCAAACCAAGCATCTGCCATGCTTATGCTAACTAAAGAGTGTCTTAATGAAGCATAATAAAGTCACCCCTTTCCATAAGGAACTAAAACAAAACTATTTTAGGATATTCCTATATCTCTATGCTCTTACAAGACTAAATGTCCTTCAATATCCTTTTGGGCTTGATTGGCACTATAGGCTTGATTCTTCATCAACCATTTGATCATCAATGTGGGATGATAACAAGAATTCTTAAATTGATTTAAAATTTAAATCATGATCCATGACAACAAGTAATCCACTTTAGTTTTTAAACTGATCATAACTCATCTTCAATATCTTTATATTCCATACATTCATTTGCCTTCTTTCTTGCACTCTAGGGGCTTCAAACTTCTTATTTTGACTTGATGACCTTCTAAATATGTTAGGATAGAATATTTTAATGTGTACTACCTTATGAAAACTATATTATACTACCTTATACATACCTCTTAAGTGGTGTGATCTACGACTCTTCCATATTCTTATGAGTACTCATTCTTAGAGGGTCTTCTACACTCTTGCTCTATGACCAAACTAGCTACAAACAAAATAGTAACCATTGAATGAAATATCATACCTTATAGCATTAGGTTTTTTGATAAGTATTTTTATTTTGACCTTCTTATCTTCAATAGACTTCTCTTTAACTTTAGATTCCACATTTTGGTCTTCTTTGAAACCAAGACCTATCTTGTCACTTGTAGACTTTTGACTACTCAAGATATCATATATAGCCTTGGTGATATTTTCAAACTTCACAAAACTCTTCACCTTGATAAATGTTTGATCCAACTCAAATTTCAAAGACTATAATTCAATTTCATACTTGATTCATTCTTCCTTTTTAGCCTTTAGGATTGCATTGACTACTTCCATATATACCTCAACTTGATTGATGATCTCATCATACTCCTTGGAAGCATTACTCAGTCTCTCCTGAAACAAGCCAATCTGCTCATCATAGTCCTTAACTAATGATCTTAGTTTGTGTTTGTTTATTCTTTGAAACTTAAATTATCTAGGGCACTTACCAATTCTACCTTAAGGTTCACTTCATATTCTTCATGTGATTCTATATCAACCATAAGGCCCTTCCCACTTGAGCAACCCTCATTGTCTAATTTTATGTCCATGAATAAGGTTACATGATTTTAATGTTCAAGTTCATCACTGCCATCATCACGATCAGATGCACTCGAGTCACTTATATTAGAAGAGTTATGTTTTTTTATTATAGAATCTCCTCTTATTATTGAAATTTACTTTCTTACCTTCATACTTCTTAAACTCCTTGTTTTTGTTAGGCTTGTATGCCTTGTTATCTTCTCCATGATGTTCATCATGTTGCTCATGCTTAGTCTTATCCTTGTTAAGACACTTGGATGCTAAGTGACCAATCTTACCATAGTTGAAACATTTTAAGGGAAGCTTACCCTTGCACTTACTTAAGCCAAACCTCAATTTCCTTACAAATATGGCTATTAGTTTATCATCTTCAACAGTTAAACATTCCTCATCCTTGACCTTTTTTGAGTTTGATTTATTCTCAAATTTGAAGGCTGATTCCTTTTTGAGAGGTCTTCCTTCATTTTTTCTCATCTCATAGGTAGTCAAGATGCCATGAATACCATCCATATCTAACTTGTTCAAATCTTGCATCTCTTCTACTGCAAACACCTTAGTATCAAACTTAAGATTTAATGATCTCAACTCTTTTTGAATAAGATTAGATTATTTAACTTCTTCTCTAAATCCCCTAATTACATTGACAACTTAATCAACCCTCAATAGGTAAGATGTAATGGTTTCATCTTCATTGATATTTAGACATTTAAACTATCTTCAATGGGTTTGTAACTTAACCATATTCAACTTGGTGTATCCTTCATAGATAGTCTTAAATTTATACCATATATCTTTATATAATTCATAGTTCATTACCTTCACAATATTTTCCTCTGATAGGCCACAAAAAATGGCATTCATTGCCTTAAATTTATTTTCACTAGCTTGCTTACCTACTGTATTAGTTAGTGGAATAGGAGGAGCACTATATCCATTCAAAACTAAATACTAGACATCATGACCTTGAGACATAAAATATATTCATATTAAAATTCCAATATGTATAATTTGACCCATTAAATAATGGATCCCTATTGGTAGAGAAACCACCTTGAGCTTATTGACTAGCCATCCTTGCTTCTAGGATCTCCTTTAGGTTTTTAGACCTACTTCAAAGGATAATGATATGATACCAAATGTTGGAAGTAAGATTATTGAGATCAGGTTTAATCAATATTATACAACATTTATTTAAATTCCTACTTAATCATTCATGAACATTCATTCAAGTATGTAG
>JARHVA010000019.1:7390000-7495000 GCA_037957365.1 Torreya grandis | reverse complement strand
TTCATTAGGTCTTAGACACAATTTTGACCTTTTCTACCTTTATTATCAGGTCTAAGTGGTTCAAATAATATGTTGATTAAATTTTGAAAAAAAATCTTAAATTACCTTCACTTTTTTAAACTTATTCATAATCCTTTAACTATTCTCAAACTAAGTAGAAGTTCATAAAGAGTAGGCAAACCTGCAAGTGTATTCTTTGACTATGTGTAGAGGTATTGAAACCTAGTTTGATCAATCCTATCCATGTTTACTTTGGTTTTAGATATATTTTATGGCCTTATTTTTAACATAGGTGGACCTTATAGTCTCTCATATACCTTTGTTCTTCCATTTAGTTTTGATCCACCTTAGAGTCTCTCATATACCTTTGTTCTTCCATTTAGTTTTGAACCAATCTATCTTTATTGTAATCTGTAGGTGTTTTTTAGGGATCATGTCTGTCATTATTTATTTTAGGTTTTACCTTCTCATCACTGATCCTCCTTTGGCTCATGAAATTGTTTGGACCAAAAATTAGTATTAATATCTTTTAAAATATACTCTTGTCCTCCCTTATTTATATTTTTAGCTTACACCTTTGAAAGCATCATTTTAGGTGCTCATTAGGGCTAGGCTTGAGTATACAGTCTTGAACCCAGTGCTTTCTACTTGCCATGGTGATTGAAAGTATCTAAATAAATAGAATTATTAATTATCACTATCTATAGGGTCTAATTTTTCCTTCATTTTATTTTCAATTCACTTGTCACTTTTGACTTCATGTACAGACTATACATAATATTATAGATGTCTTCTAAGATTGTAAACTCAATTCTACCTTTCTCTTAGTTGTCTAAGTAGATTAGTTTCTCTTCAAACATTTGTGACACTATCTAACTACAATGAGGCTAGGATTTTGATATTTGAGACTCCTTTATTTTTATTAGATGTTGATCATGGTCCAAAATGAGGACCTATAGGCTTGAGTCCTATAGGTCTCATTTACTTGTTTTAGGGATAAAAAGAGCCCTTCTTGAGATATTTTACCTAATCAACCCTATCAACTCCACTACTCACTTCCTTTCATTCATTCAATAATACACAAAGCATATGATAAGAATTATTTGACATTCAACTCATTTAACTATTTTTTGTAAATTGCATACACAATCAAGTATCTTATGAGGTCTATGTGTAGCTTAGTGTATTTAGTTAATTTGAGAAACTTTGTGTTGCTGGTGATGGAGTTTTAATAAGATATGTGGGGTCACCCCCAAGCTGTTTAAATCTAAGCCCATAAGATCTTTCATTCTTAGTCATGGAAATTGGCTTGATAGTTCCTTACTGACTCAATTCGAGGCCTCTTCCTTCATAATTGTGACACTCCATGATCCTATTGGGAATATGATACTTTATATTTTTATAACAATTAGCTTGGTTATCATTTTATACTCATGATTCATCCCCTTCAAGATGGTCAGGTGCTAGGCTAGATGTTGGTACAAATGTGACAAGTCCCTTATCTTTGTTCTTTTGTTGCCAATGCATATGTGGGATGACTTTAGGTCACCCAAAGGTTTTTGGATTTTGAGAAAGATTGGAAATATGAAATGTATCATGGGTCATATATACTCTCAATCCATTATCTAAAATGGTGAAATGATTAGAAGCTTCAAGAGGTGACATATGGGAAAGGGAATCTATGGTATTAGGATATATAAAATTATCTGGTGAAGGATCAATAAGTATAGCCTTTCCTTTATCCTATTTGGAACTTAGATTCATGCCATACTGATAATTGTAGCTTTGAAATTCAGCCTCAAGATGCTTGCAGTGTTCATATGGGTATAAATCTCCTAGAATATTCACTTCCATCCCTGACTGGGAAAACTTGATACATTGATGGGACTACATGAATCTCATGTAACCAAGGCCTACCTAGAAGCATATTATATGATAACTCAAGATCAATCACATGGTAAAGTATATCATGGGTCAAAGTCCCAAAGATAACTAGAAAACTAATGGTGCCTTGTGATTCTCTTTCTTGATTATCATAGGCTTTAATAGTTATTATTTATAGTTGGAGATCTACCATTGTGTAACCAATAAGCTTGATGAGATTTAGAGACACTATGTTGAGGCTGGATCCATTATCTATAAGGATATGTTTCACTTTATGCCATCTGATACAAACTTCTATGTATAATGGATTATTATGGAGAGGGCCAACGGAAGACATATTGCTTTGGTTGAATGTGACTTGTTAGGCTAGAGCTAGGTGTCCAACTAAAGCTTTAAATTTATTAGGGGATATGTCACTAACAATAGTAGATTGGGTCAAAAACTCAGTCAAGATGTTCTTTTGGATTATTGACATTTGTAGTAAATCTAAAATAGAAATTTATATTGGTGTCTTCTGCAATTGTTCCACAATATCAAATTTCTTGTCTTGGTCAGTAGTGAATGGTTTATTCTAAGGTTGAATGGTTAGTTGGATGATAGACAAAGTGAAATATGGTTGTGGGCCTAAGATATTAATCTTTGACCTCCAATTTGTGATTTCATAGCTGAGATTAAATACTAGACCATTATTACTAATAAATGTTGGGAATGGTATGGGACTAGATATGACAAGTCTCAGTTGTTGGTGCACTTTTATGTGGTCACGTGAGAAGGATGGGTTATCAATATAAGGATTAAAGGGGGAATTCCTATTTTATTATTTTGCCTATATGCACTCCTAGGTCAAAGAAGGATTATCCATGTAATTTGGCTAAATGTTGTATTTTAGCAATGGTCTAGGTTGATTAGTGTTTGGTCTAGGATTAATGGAGATGGTATTAATGCTACCCATTGCAATATGACCTACAACCCTATTTTATTCATGTAAAACTACATGTTATGTTTATTTTTTGTTACTATTTTGACCTTGGTTTTATCCATTGTTCTGTCATTGTGGGTCTTGTTATTGATTTTGTTGATTTTATTAGTTTGGCCTTTGATTTTGATACTGTTGATTTTATTGTTGCACTAGTCATTATTGTTATTATTGTTGATTATTTTGCTGCTACTGATTATTATGTTAGGGAAAGGGGTTTTGATAAATCCCAAGAGTTTGATTGGAAGTGGAAGCACCATTATCCAATTTTATCTCCCCATTCTCCAACATATTCTCAATTAAACAATTGATTTGGACACATCTTCATAGATTATGTCCATTTACCCGATGATAGTCATAAAATTCATTTTCATGGTACTAATCAGGATAAGGAATGCCTTGTAAATAATACTTTGGTATCATCAACTAATTAGATTAGTGGTAGAAATCTTGCAAAATATAGACTTAATAGGTTCTCCTAGGTCACTAAAGATATGACGTGCAGGCATGGTTCTCTTAGGAGGAGGGGTTTATAATGGTGAAGGCTATTATATTTGTTGTGCAGGTCTTGGTTGTTATGATTGAAGCATTGGATGGAGAGGTTATTGAGTAGGAGTAATCTAAAAAGGTGGTACAAATGATATTTACACTATTTGGACATGACAAGATTTGGTTACTCCATTTCTCACAACATTCCTATTACAGTTGAATTGCTTTAATATTTTATGGTTAGTAGCCTATGTTAATTGTGATGCTAGTGATTGAATGGGATGTTGGTCATTTCCCTGATTGGTACCTTGTTTTTTATTAGTTAAATTAATCTTGATGACTTGTTTATTGATGAGTGCCCACTCAATCAACAAACCTTTATCAATGATTTCCTTGAAAGTATGTGCACATTGTAGTTCCAAATGATAAGCTATCTCACTATGCAAATTTTTGGTAAACATAGTAGCTAATTGTTTATTTAGTAAACTATGGGTGAAACAGCTTGCAAGGGCTCTCCATTACTATAAATAACTTGTAAAACTCTCACCAATTTTTTTTTTGCTTGCATTAAGTCTACTAATGAAATCTCATGCTCAAGATTATAGGAAAAGTGCTGCATAAACTTATCAAAAAGATCATCAAAATCCATTATTAAATTTTTGGGTAACTTCAAAAACCACTCCAAGGCTTGTATATCCAAGCTCCTTAGAAACAATAGTAAAAACTATATGTTTCTATATACCACTGGTTGACATGCAATAAAGAATTTGGTTAAATAAACCTTACGGTCACCTTTCCCTTTGTATTTATCAAATTTTAATGGTTTATATCCTAGAGGAAATAATATCTACAAATACTCCATGTGGAATGGATAGGAACATACATCATCCAATTTAAAATTTTTAATTTATTTACCAGTTTGAATGATAATAATTACATCCTTCATCTATTGTAATTCTTGGGAAAAGAACTTGGAAGGAATATTAGTTTGAGGGAGAATTTGGGTAGATGGTTGGGAGGTCACAAGTGGGACACTTTGACCAGGGTATGATGGAGATATCTATTGGGGTACATTGGTTTGGTTGGGGAATAGACCAAGAATACACATACATGGATTATGATGTACTTGAAATTGCATAATTGGTTGTGCAATATTATGGTTTGGGTTGGTGATATAGGTTTGACTTGGATAATTTTTGTCATTGGGATGGAGAGATATAACTATACTATGCCTACCATGGTTAAAAGGGACATGCTTCCAACTAATCAAAACTTGTTGTTGAGTGGGAAATTGTGGACCAAGACCCTATCTCTAGATTTGTGGCACATTTTGAACCAATGATTGTCTAGTAGCTACTTGAGAAACATGGAGATCTCCTTATTGCATGAATCCCTATGAGGAAGTGAAAGTAGGATACAGATTTGGCATCTATCACTAACCCATATTTGCATATTATTGACTAGTCATTTATTGGTTTTAGATTAGCATATTAGTCTATGACTGAAGAGGTATGTTCATCATTACCTAGTGAGGTGGAACATTGGCTGCCCCTGATTAAGGTGGAAATGTATTTATACTCTATTGCATTGATACACTAGATTGTGCTTGTTGTTGTGGAATGCTACTTGTTACTTATTGAGGAGGAATAGGATTCATCACATTTTGTCATTGAGGTATGACATTAGCCATTGTTTTATTACCTAATCCTATAGGTTGTACACTTGAGGAAGTAGATGGTTGAGGTTGAGGTGTAGAAACTCCTATTTTTTGGTATAATGATCCACTCATGGGATGAAATATAGGAACATGTTGTTGGATATTTATTTGTGTGTTAGTACCACTTTGATTGGGATTAGACATTGTTTGCATATTATATACTACACTTGGCTCATTATTCTATGTATAGGCCAAAGATGCATCTTTGATAACAGACATATGCATCAAGTTATCTATCGAAGTAGTTTATATGAATGGGTTAAAATTTAGATTCTCTTGTCTATTTAACTCTATCAACACTTCTATTAAAGGAACTAGGTCAATAAGAAGCTTACTTACCATGTTCATCTGATTGAAATCATGTGCTAGACTCAGGTAGGTTTGATATACTATCTACATTTGGTTAAAGTGATCCTTTATAATGTTTTGGCCTCAATCAAATATATTAGGATCTTGGTACATTGTTTGGACTAGATCCATAGGATTACTAGAAGAATCTTGTTGATCATAAATGATATTATGGGTCACTCTTACTAGACTTGGTAAATTTTCATGGGGGAAGTCTATTGGAAACTTGGCCCCTACCTCTATGGCTCTAACCAAAATCTCATCTTTATTCTCTAACAAATGTTTCTCAAATAAAAATGGATCACACGTGGAAGCCATATTAGTAGAATAGGACTATTGAAGTAATGGCTCATCTAATACATGTATTGTAGCTAGGTATTTTGTAGTTTGTTCTTGGTCTTTTTCTAAATAAGGTAGTGTGTTAACCAAATAGTTAGCCAATGGATATTGGATTTGTTCCCCTGATTGAGTATTATAAGAGGGATAAAAATTAATCTCATAAGTAATATTACATAGGGGTCTTGTACCATTTCTTCCTATGAAACTACATTACTAATCCTCAGATTGTACATGAGTTGACTATGAGTGGAGGAGTTCATGTTGGGATCCATAGTTAATGCTTTTGTGATAAAAATTTAAATATTTCTAAAAAATCTAAAAAGGATAATGTCTAAAACAAACAATGTTCCAACTTGGTCTAGATTTGTCAGAAGGATAAAAAGGTTTATGCAAATATTTATGTGGAAACAAGCTATCATGAAGTACCTAACATTTCAAAGTTCACACAAAGATAAGCAAGTAAATGGACCTAAAATTAAAATGCCAAAATCTAAGGTCAAAGTGTTTCAAATCAGTCTAATTTAGGAATTTAAAAGTTGCTAGGTCTTTTGGCCAAACACAGTGTCAAAAGCTAGGCTCAAAAAAGGCATGCACTAGGACTCTTGGCAAAATGGTATCAAAAGCTAGACTTGGAAATAGATGAAAGTTTTAATCTAATAGATTTAAAACACTTCTAACAAAAACTAGGCATTTAATTCTTGGGCATGGACTTGATCAACTAGGTATAAGGTATGAAACAAAAGGCACTTTATAAATAGTTTATTTTCTCACAAAAAATGGTATAAAACTTAGTTATTTTGACAAACAAGCTAGACAAAAGTGAACAATATAACTATTTTGGATAAAAGATCACAAAATTACGCTTAGATTGGTCTAAAAATATAAGAACAAATTTAGAACTCTATGCAATAGGGTATATGAAATAATATTTGAAATGTTTTGTGTAGCATAATGATGATATATTACCCAAAAGGTGTGAAACAAAGGTTTATTTCAAAAACTCTCTAAGGCAAAGATGTTTTCCTATAATTTTGACATCATAACACTACTTTTCTTGACTCAAAAATGTTATGGTGCATAGACTCAAATCACAAGTGTTTAACACAAAATGGCTTAAGTCTATCAATTGATGATAATGACTATGAGTCTTAAATGGCCTTTAACTAAAATTATAAATTGAACCTAAGTTCCCTCAAGTTTAGTGAAAATGGTGAACCCACTTAAGACATCAACTCTATGAACTTATAAAGGTGAAATTTTAAATTTAGATTGTAAGTGAAGGACTTAAACAAATTTGGTAAAGGTCTAGACGCAATTAGGTAACATAACTATACCAAAGTGGATGACATGACTCTCAAGATTTTGATGAACTTTTGAACAAGGAAAATTGATGATCTCACGTGGGTAGCATAACGCCTTTTTGTATAAAGGAAAATTTAGACTTTGTGTTTGGTTTGGATTGTTTATTTACACCAAGTCTTGACTTGAAACAAGACTTTAATCTAGGACAAGACCAACAAATTAATCACTCTTAGATCCTAAAATGACAAGGTTGCTTGGTATTGTTGGAATTTGTAGATATACATCATTTAAGAGGATTTTAAGTGTTCATCCAAAAGTAAATGCACATTATATAGTAGGGTTTTTACACCCCCCCTTCTCTCAAATGATAGTACTGTGACATGGACCTTGAGGTGCACCTTGCACCAACAATACTTCCAAGATAAGTGAGGATTTGTCTAATATCTAAAAAGTTTCTAAATGATCTATGGGAATCAATTTCATAATGAATTTTATGACAAACAATGAAAAATAAAAGCATGGATTTTGGGTCTATATCACTTGGCTTATTACAAAAAGGTCTAGTCTTTTTTTAAACTACTACATCCTACTATTCGCTCAGTGTAGTGTGATGTTGAAAGTGCCACTACATCTTGTGTACAACACAAATTAGGAGCCAAATGAAGTTAATGTTGGGAGGTGAAACCCTAGGTTAAAGCTTCACTAAAAAACTTGTAGGAGGTGATAAAGTCCCCCTCATAAGCTAAGTTTGCATAAAAATAAAGAAAGCATGAAAGTAGAAAGACTTTAGGGTCATTTTCAAGGTAACCCAAACTTTGATGAGTTTTTAGGGAGTGATTTAGACAAATTTATTTCTAAGCCTTGGAATAGGTTACTTGTAATAGGAATGGCACTTTTGATTCCAAGGGTTCCCTAAAGGGAACAAATGGAAGAACATACACGCAACATCCCTCTTTTTTCCAAAAAAAATTAATCTAAAAAACTAAGTAAATATAAAAAGCTTTAAAAATGTGAGTTCATTTTTAAGCCCAAGGGGAAAGTGAGGTGGTGTTTATTTGACCTCTTGGTCTTAGTTGTAACTTTGAAAAACATTCACCATAAACATCTAAATTATTTTATTAAACACCAAAACAAGGTTCCTAATTAATTTTAAAGCATGCAAAAGGTGATCTAAAACATGTTTCTAGAAAATGTCAAGCTTGGTCCTACAAAAAAAATGTTATCATGTCCTTTAGCTTTGAATTTATTTTTGGTTTGAAACAATAAACTTTAGAAAAAGAGCTCTCAGGTCTATGTTTAAAAAAAACCATAGTGATTGTTGTTGGTTTATATAATCGACAATGATGACATTTTCTAACTGATGTTGGTTATCTAACCGACATCAGTTATGTCAATGTAATCGATGGTAGGTATACAACTAATGTTAGTTTTTCTAATTGACATCAGTTAAGATATGTAACTGATGTCAATCTTACTTGTCAACATCATTTACTATGTAAAAACTATGGCAAAGAAAAATGACAAAATAAAGTTAGAAAATCAATTTTCAAGAGTTTTAAAGGTCCAAATGAATATTTTAAACTTAAAAAATGATATTCTTCATGTGTGAGATGTGGTTAGTTCCACTGATTGTGCCATAATGTGATATAGGAATTTGACACAAGAGAGGATGGTTAGTATGGTGTTAGTTCCAAAATGAAAACAAAATGAAAAAACACACTAATAACATAACATATCTAGGCCTAGACACTAGGGAGAGCTTAGTTAGAAAAAACAAATGACAAACACAACTAAAAATTAAGGAATAAAACACAATAATTACTTCACCTTCCTTGGATGCTCCAAATGCCTTTGTAGTAGTGGCTTTCTCGATTTTATGCTCATGAAGTCCTTGGCAATGGAAGCTTGGCTACCTCCATCTCTCCTTGGCACCTTTTGCTTGAAGCTTGGCTTGGCTTGGAATAAATTTGGCATGGTAACACTAGTTTTAATGGATTCTTGAAGATATTTGTGCATTATAACTTTGCACCAAAAAAATATTTTTTTTAAAATGATGTGGTAAGGCCTCTTATTTATAGATTTTTGAAAATGTTTAGAATCAACCTGAACCATCCATCCTAAGATTGAGATGTGTGGTTGAGGATTAATTCAATTTTTGGAATTAAGTTTATAATTATCCTCATCATGACATTGGAACAAGGGGTAATTAAGAGGCATGGAGGGCATCATGGAAGGCATTGATGAGGCATAGAGGACACGAATCCTGATATTTGTGGCATTTATGGCCTAGGGATGTCTTCCCAAGAAATGAGGTCACCTGATGATGCATATATTCAATATTCATTTATAAAAATAAGTATTCAACAAGTTTCCATGGAATTATTAATTATGCCTTGATTTGGGTTAATTAACTCTTAAGCATGATTAAACACTTTGTGCACAAATTACTCAAATTGATCATAATGCCTTATTATTGGTACAAAATTTGATTGGATTGGATTTAAAAGGTGATGTAATATGCATTGGATCTATTATCCAATTCAGGATGTTACCAACACCAAATAAAAAAGGCACATTCTTATGCAGAAGATTTCATACGAAAGAGCAATCCAGAGCACCCAGGTGCAAAATTGGCATTTTGACTAAAAATGATCTGATCAAAGTTAGCTATCTCATAAATTGTATTTCCAAATTTAATGATACTTTAGCCAAAATCAGCACTTGAATACATCAGTTTCACATCATTTAGCATGTTTTAGTGTTTTTAGGCTAAATTGTGCATTTTAGGTGGAAATTGGTCAAAAGTTTGATTGGAGGTTATCGATGGCTAGATTTAGGTGTCTACACATAAACCTATAAAATAATATTCCCAATGGTTATATATGTGTTTTTAATGATTACCACTCCTTTGTATACATTTGGTGTACTAGTCAGGGGGCTTGGGGTTTAAAGTATGTCACCTCCTTAGTATCCCTTAAGGGCAATTAGTTTAAAACCTAAGATTTGGTGTCACATGAAAGTATATTAAAACCTATGATATGTATATGTATTCCCAAAAGTACCTCCATGGGATTTGGAATAATTTTTTTATTCTTTTGAGTCCAAATAAACCCTATAGTCTCAAGACTACCCCTTGCTAATGGAGTGGACAATGTGCAAGACAAAAAAGTGGGCATGTTTACTATTAGTATGGCATTTAAATGAATATTTAAATATTTTTTAACTCATAATAATACCCTATACCAATTATTAAATTATAATTGTGCCTATATATCCCTCAAAACACCATCTTACCTCATGACTGGTTGGGTCTGCCTATGTGAGAACTAAGCTTCATTAGGTCTTAAACAAAATTTTGACCTTTCCACCTTTGTTATCAGGTCTGAGTGGTTCAAATAATATTTTGATTAAATTTTGAAAACCATTATTAAATTACCTTTACTCTTTCAAACCTATTCATAATCCTTTAACTATCCTCAAACCAAGTAGAAGCTCATAAAGAGCAATCAAGCCTATAGTTGTATTCTTTGACTGTGTAGAGGTCTTGAAACCGAGTTTAATCAATCCTATCCATGTTTCCTTTGGATTTAGATAGATTTTATGACATTATTTTTAAACTAAGGTGGACTTCAAAGTTTATCCTATACCTTTGTTCTTCCATTTAGGTTTGAACCAATCTATCCTTATTGTAACCGATAGGTGCTTGTTAGGGATCATGACTGTCATTCTTTATTTTAGGTTTTACCTTCTCATCACTGATCCTCCTTTGGATCATGAACTTGGTTGGATCAAAAATAAGTCTCAATATCTTTTCAAACATACTTTGATCCTCCCTTATTTATCCTTTTACATAACACCTTTCAAAGCATGGTTGTAGATGCTCATTAGGGTTAGGTTTGAGTATACAGTCTTGAACCTAGTGCTTTCCACTTACCATGATGCTTAAAAGTATAAAAATAAATAGGAGTATTAATTATCAATATATATAAGGTATGTTTGATACTTCATGTAATTTTCAAGTGACTTTTCACTTTTGATTTCATGGAAAGACCATGCATTGTTCTGTAGATGTCTTTTAGGACTATCAAATCAATTTTACCTTTCTCTTAACTATCCAAGTAGCTTAGATGCTCTTAAAAGGTTTATGACATTGTATAAATAGAATTGGTTTAGATTTTTGATGTTTCAAAATTATTTATGTTGATTGGATTTTTATCATGGTCTAAAATGAGGACCTATAGGCTTGAGGCCTATAGGTCTCATTTGCTTATTTTAGGGCTACATGGAGCCCTTCTTGAGTTATTTAACCTAATCAACATTGTCATCTCCACTACTCACTTATTATCATTAATTTAATGATACACATATCATATGACAAGAATTATGTCACCTTTAACTCACTTAACTAGTTTATACATACGGCATACACAATCAAGTATATTATGAGGTCTATGTGTAACTTAGAGCATTTAGTCAATTTGAGCAACTTGGTGATGGCAGTGGGGTAGTTATAAACATATGAATATATGAGGAGATTTATCAAGCCTTATATATAAATATAAGAATATTCAAAACATAAGGACATCATATTTATCTTTAGATTTTATGCCTTAAAATAAAATAGAGTTGATGCATACTTCATTAGTTTCCTCATATAATGCAGGCTTATAGGTCTACAAATTTGTCCAAGAGTCCTTCATTTCTAACATTTGAGACATCCAAACTCTTTTCATCATGCATTTTAAATCATGGTAATATCATTTTCTATCATTTAATTAGTTTCATAAAGATGTGAACTTCATACAGACTTCCTTATCCTCCATATGACACACAAGATCGATCTCTTCTCCATTATGCTTATGACGAGCCTATAGGTGTATTCTACTAGGCCTAGAGATTAATTTATGTATTTAACCTTTGTTTAAATCATATCGCCTTATTGGTGAACATTTATAATGCATATGTCTCATACTCATGCTTGAATAGAGGGGAGATTGTTTTAGAAGGTCCAAGACCACCTCATGATCGCTAGTGTATATCTATCACAAGGATAAAACTCACATGTATGTGTTTTATTTCTAAAATCTCTCTATACACCACATTTGATTATTCCAATCCATAACATGACCTTAATATAATAATTTAGCCTTTTTAATGTAAATATTAACTTTAAATAGCATTTAAGTACACATTCAGCTCCTTTCTCATGTTCATATTTTGTGTTAGCAAAATGTATGAACACAATCCATAGCTTTGAAAGGTTTATTGATTGTATATTTGAACATGAATTCAATTTTTAATTGTATCTTAATATATATCATGAAGTTAGGACTTTTATATACCTTTTAACAAGGAAAAACAAGACCACCTTACCCCATACTTTCAAGCATCTCCATGACATAGTAAAAAGGGCTTGAACACACTGTTATTGCTTGGATAAAATGATGTTTGAGTGAACATGGAGAACATTGGTAGAGTTTTATATATTTATATGGAATTTAAACATGATATATCACCTTTACAAACCTTCTCAAATTAGTAATAACCCTAAAACATCAAGAAATAATGACAGATGCCTAGCCACTCATGAAAAAAATGAAGTTTTCTTTGCCAAATGAACTCACACATTCCAAATAGGTTTGTTTAAAATTTATAAAATTTTAAATATACCTTATACATATGATTAAATTGTACTCAACCATTTAAACTATTCTAAACTATCAATTCAAAGAAAAAATAAGCCTATGGGTTTTTTATGCAATTTTAGACCCCCTAAGGTATTATAAATTATTTATAAAGGAGAGGGAATGAATGTAAAAATAAATTCAATAAAAATTAATATTACTAGGACCCCATTATTTAAAAAAAAAATTAGGACCCAAATCTTTCTCCTCTATCCATATTCAACACTTGAAAATTGCCCTTGTGAGTTTATGAAGAGGGTGATTAAGGAGAATAAGCAAATTTTTCACTTTTAGTACATGTGAGAGCTTTAAAATAATTTATATTACTTTTATGATACTAAAACACACATTTAAGGAATTTTCATCTAAAAGTGGGTTCCTTAAGATTGTACTAACTCAAAAAACTATCTTTTTTGAGCAAAAACTAAGTTGTTTTCAAATATAAAACATTGTTATGAATTAATTATAACATTAACATTTTTAAAATTAATTTTAAAGCCTTAAAAATCATAATTTTATGTATATTACATCTTTATAATCTTATAATCCCCTTCAAATCATCTTTAAGTGCAAAGAAAGCCAATATAAAGAGATGATCTCATGTAAAGTAACAATATCAGTTCAAGACCTCCTTTGACTTTATATGAACTATTATCTATATGATTTAATGATAAATTAAATAAATTCACATTTATAAGGATTATATTGGTCACAATTCAAACCTAGGTTTCTCCAAAAACCTTAAACTTTACTAAAATGCCTAATTTTCATCAAACAAGATTAAAAGGCTTCAAACCAAGTGACTGTGTGAAATAATTTGACCTGACAAACCATGTAATATCTTTAAAAAATATTAAATACTCCAATAAACTACTATATTTACTTTTAATGCATTTAAAATCTTACCTAAGACATTATCTTAAACAATGCTAATAAGGTTAACAAATCTTCATTTGAAGACTATCAAAGGCATGACAAGGATGTGAACAAGGTTGTATAAACATGAAAAGAAAATTTTATAATGATAGGGTGAAATTTTTACCTATTATTTCAAACTTTTCAACAATACCCTAGACATAATGTTTTCCTTTTCATCCCCTACCCATTTTTCATCATAATTTCTACTCTATCCCTAATTTTTTGGGGTAAATTTTGCTATGCAAATTTTCCTTGGCATCTAATTTTATAAACCCACTTTATTTAACATAAAAATGATAAAATTTTGTATTTAATACAATTTATACCTAGTTTTTAACCTATATATTAGGGAATCTAAGGTTAAATGGGACAGAGATAACCTAGGATACAAGGGTGATAAACTATCTCTATATCAGGCCAATTAGATGTTAATCTTAGATATAACATATATTGAATTTATTAATCTAAGATAGGATAATAATAGTTATTATAAAAATTATAGATATAGAAATGAAAAATAAATAACGTACTTATTTGGTTCTTATGCTAATTTAGTTATATATCTAGAAAAGGGAGGAAGCAGACTGGAAGAGGATTCTAGGAACAATCACCAAATTATGGATTGACTGCCTATAGAGCCTTAGACACTAGCATAAAAATTGGACATTAGAATCAATTTTGTTGTATAAAATAGATGTAGGCATCCTTTATATAATACCTACTCGAAAAGGATGTGACCACCTAGATGTTTTTAGGTTTATCTTTGACTTTACTCTTGTACTTTCAGATTTGGGTCATGGACCATGAAATTGTAAAACCTAGTTCTTCATATTCATAGTGACCTTGGGAAAAATGGGTTAGTGGTCACATAGTTTTTATCTAACCCCAAAGACTCCTTTATCAATTATTAGTGCCTACATAGCCAATACTTTAAATATGGCCTCAAAATGATGTAGTTCTCCCCTACATTTTGGATTGTGTGTGAATCATATAATATGTAGAAATAAAGTAAGATAGTGACCTAACTTGTAACTTTTAAAATTGGTCTCTTGGGTTTCTCCTTAATTACTTCATACCTGTAGATGTGCATTTCCTATGAATAATATGGAAATAGGAATAAATAGGGAAACTTTGGTCAATTGAATGATCTTTGGTATGAATACTAGGTAAGGAATAAATGAGGAGTGATTGTGAGTATATACCACTCATATATATAAATAAATTTCATTAAATCACTTAAGCTAACCATTAGGATGTTTCATTTGTAAATTATATGACTTTAGGCCATTTAACACTTATGTCGAAGTAGGATACACACATCAATATAGGTGTTTATCCAAGATGCTAATGTCTAAGGAACATGAAATTAGGTAAGGCCTAAAACTTGTAGGGGCATAAGATAAGTATATTTTAAGAATTATAGGCAAGATACAAGGTCTGGGTCATCAAAATAAGACTAAGTGGACCAATAAATAGGCTAAGGGGTACAAGATAGAGTAGATGTGAGATTTTGCAATCAAGAAAGGTTTAGAATTGAGAGGAACAACTAAGGTTTAGAATTGAGAGGAAGTCACATGCCCCCAACCTTGGAGAAAAGGTGAGTTTCCACCTAGTAGTTGAGATTAGCTCAACTGTGAAACCTAATCATACTTATAAACTGGTGATCATGAGTGAAAAAAGTTAACTCATACTATCAAACTAGTAAGGTTGGATGATACAATAAAGTCTAGCCTAAAAACTTGTCAATATTAAATTATTTAATCACCTCAACCATACCAAAAGTGAACCAAATAATAATGTAGATTGGCTTAATATATTTCATAAAACTTTAACCTGGTGGGTCGTGATAGTCCTTGAGAGTGTTTTGAAATGTGAAACTAATTTGGACTTTACAATATTAGGTACACATTTCAGAGCATATTCACCTTATATATGTATCTTATTGAAAATATGTATATAAATGTTATCCATGTATATAATTATGTCAAAAATATGAATCTAAATTATAAGTGTGTGTTTTTCCTAATTAAAAACATATGTAAGTGTAGAGAACATGTTTCTAAAGCATACCCCCTATAGATGGATAAATTTAAAAACTACAATAAGTGATAATGTAGATGACATGTTTCCAAAACATGCCCCTACTAAATCTATGTGTGTCTAATACTGAATAAGTATGGATAACATGCCTCCAAATCATGCCCCCACTAAATCTAAAAACTACATCAAATACTGAATAAGTGTGGAGAACATGATTTTAAAGAATGCCCCCACTAAATCTAAAAACTATGTCAAATATTAAATAAGTGTGGAGTACATGCTTCTAGAGCATGACCCCACTAAATCTAAAAATTGATACAAGTGTCAATGTCGAGGACATGTTTGCAAAACATGCACCCACCAAATCTAAGTTTTCTAAATACTGAATAAGGTTGGATAACATGATCCCAAAACATGCTCCCACTAAGTTAGAAAATGTGAATGTGTGGAAGCCATGCTTATATGACATGCTTCCATTGAATCTAAAAAATTGTGCCAAATGTAAAGAGAATGCCTCTATGACATTCCCTCATTGATATTCCCCCCATTTGAGGTGGAAGAATATAAATTAGTAGTTACCTCACCTAAAAAGGATAAGATAAGAGTATACTATGTGAATGTGACCATGTAGCATATAAAAGAACATATCTAGATAAATGTAGCATTAAAGTTCATATAATAATGTGATCACATGAAGGACTAAGATGCATGAAAAATATCATGGTAACATTTAAATAGTAATAATACAAGCTCAACAAGTAAACATTCACACACACAAGAGCACTCAAAATCAATTCAACATACAATGGTCCTAGGAGACAACAAATAAGGGGCATGTTCTAATACAAAATAATCAAAGGGACATGACTTAGTCAAATTTATAAAAAAGAAAGGATGACATATTCAGATGTCCATATAATAAACAATGAAATGTTCAAATGTCAAACAAATCACACATACACACAGAGGCTAAAAATAAAGGAAAAAATTTAAATGCTCGAACAAGCAAGATAATAGAAAGGTAATGAACTCAAGGGAGTGCATAATGGAAATCATAAGCAACCATCATAAACATATCATAGTAGCCCATAGATAAAATGTGTTAGAAAAAAAACATTAAATGCATAACATATCAAGTACCCTATAAAATATATAATAATGGATAAAGGCATGTGTAAGTACATAAGAGCTCAAACATGATAATAAAGAGACTATAAAATGATATACCTTATGTATATCAAGATCAAAGAAGTAGATGTACCTAATGTGCACATGACATGAGTAGAGGGAAGGCCCAACATTCAAAATAAGAATAGATCATTTATATATGCATGTTTGTATCACAGTCAAGTAGAATCATGACACACATGTATATGTAAAAGTAACTAATATGCCATACATCAACATAGAAATAACACATAGATGCCAAGGAGAAATAGAGTATGTTTGTGGTGAAAATATTTTTGGATTTTTGAATGTTTTCACATAATATATTTATAAAAGTGCATAATGTTCATTAGACTTTTTTAAGGTTTTCATTCAAGTGTAGGAAGGTGTTATATGCCTTTTCCCAAATTTTATGTAACTGTGAATAGTCCCAACCAATTTGATTTGAAATTTCCTTTCTTATCTTTTTATACATTGGTATTCTTTTGATTTTATTTTAGTACTAGGTAACCCATCGCAAAGTCACATGACCAAACCTTTTTTTTATATACTCATTTTACATGGTCATGATAGACATGTATGTGCTCAACAACCTATGTGCATTTGACATTAAAATTCTCTAACAAATGCAATCTATTTTCATGGTATTGATTATATTTGACGATGTCTTTAAGAGAAACATGTAAAGATGGTATCTCAAGTTCAATCAGTAAAATGGCCTCTATACTTTAGACCAAAGAGTAAGATGTGTTGATGTGGGTTTTATTCACACCTCAAAAATGTTTAAACAAGGTAGCCACTAATGTTTTGGGATCTCTATGGAATAGGGTTCCACTCTAAGGCATGAGTTACAGGTATGTGGTTATAACAACCAATAGTAGGTTGAGTCTATGGGTCATTTAACCATGTTTTGTGGATAAATGAGTTAAATCTAATGAAAAGGTAATCATTAAGTGGGTTGGATGGGTGGAGAATTTTTTTATGGTGGGTAGATCATAAAGAAACTCAAAAGAGAAAGAAGGGTAAGGTAGAAAACAAGGTTCTATGTTCTTGAAAGGTAACTTATAAGGTTTTTTCTTTGGTGGAAAAGTATCTCCAAGACCAGTGTTTGTTGTTTGTATCATTTGCACACTTAAAAATAAGCATGGCTAATAGTCCTAGATAATAGATATAGGATGCTTAATGATCTCAGTTAATGGTTGATATTCTTAGGTATGTTGTTGCACACCCTTGTCTAAGAGGTTATATTTTAGACAAAGAAGTTGTCTAGGGTAGTTATGGCTCACACCTAGAAGACTATATCAAAAGAGATACTTCTACACACCTTGGATTTTCAATTTAAAATTTACTAGCTACTTAAATCAATGAAATCTATCAATCCTCAATTATTGTTTCACATCTAAGACTGATGTTCATTAATAAAACAATCATATTCATTCATAGCATTATCACACTTAAAAATTATTGAATCAATATAGACAAAGAAACTTCAAATTCATTAACACAAAGAGGGAAGAAGAAAGAAAAAACATAGTGGTGCACTCAATATATTCAATTAATTTCTACAATTATTAAATCAATTACTGCACTAAATTTTTTCAATTAGAGCACTTGATTTATAAAATCAATAAACTAAATACTCTGTTGAAATCAAATTTACACCATTTATTTATTAAATTACTAAATAAAATATTGTGCTAAAATATTTCCACCACACAGGGATACCACAACCATGTATATATACATATATTCAATATGGCACTGAAATACTACATAAAATTCAACCTTTTTTCATTAATACTTAGTGGATTTAAAACAAAAACTATAATAAAAATCTATTTAGTTATGGATCAATCCAAATCTACATCATATCATATCCATACAATATATATTCATATAAATTATTCCACTTCTATGAATTGAGATTGAATGGTAAAAATAAGCAAGGCATTCCACTCTCATTTCACATTCTTAAACATCAAAAAGATTCTTTATGAGTTAGTTCAACTAAAATTACCATGCCATCCCCTAAAACATCTTGAATTGAAAATAAAACAAGTTGTTATATTCCTATGCAGTTGATCATAAATATAATAAAACCAATTAGAATATATATAATATATCTATCAAATTTTTTCCTTCCTTTTTTTGGCAACTTTTTGGTATAATTAGATGCCACCATAAATTACCCATTTATAATATTTTCTAGAATTCTTAATGCTGTATACAAATCAACTCACTGGTAATTGGCATAATGTGTTTTTATTGAGAATAAAATTAATAAAATAAACATCTAGTTGAATTACAACACACCAAGTGGGCTTAATCCATGAAAAATAATAGATTCATCATACTCAAATGCATTAACTATCAATATCTTCAAGCTGAGTGATTAAGAAAAAATAATAAATAAGCAATTTTATTACCTTAACAAATTATAACGTGGGTAAATATTCAATAATTAAAAAGAATTACTTATGAGGCATCACCAGGATTTTCTTAAAACAAATAAGATTGTCTTATTTTTTCCTTTTGTCACTCCTTATTGATTTTGATTCAATGGAATCTAAGCCACTTTTTATCTCCTATAATAAAACCTAAATCTCATGCAACTTCACTTCCACAAAATATATTTTATTTATTAGAATAAACAAGTATGTCAAACATATTAATTTTTTTTAAGTACACCAAGACATGTGAAATAAAACATTTTTTTATTTGTCCTTACTACTTACCCCTTTTACCCATAATAGAACTCATCTCTTCATTGAGATAATCACTAACCAACTACTAAGCTTAGACTTATGGATATGACCTATCCTAGATTATTAACAATCTTTACTAACAACTTACTAACTTATTATTCAATTATTATAGACTTTGACAACTCCTGCCAACCTATCTGACACCCAAATAACTTCAATTTATACCCTTTTTAAATTTTACACACATAAATAATTTTTTTTTTTAAAAGTGTGTGAAATGAAAGTAATTTGATAATACCCTTACCAACATATTGTGATGCATCTGCATCAAACCACTAGGGTAAAATAAATGATCAATCATGAACTCTTGTTCATGAGTTGCTCCACTATAATGCCATCCTTATTGATTTTTGAAGCTAACATCCAAGTGTAATCCTCAATTGGATGATATTTCCACTTTAACAATTAATGAAAGTAGTCTTTGCCTCTGGTTTTCTTGACAACCTTTTTATCTAGAATGGTTTTAGGTTTTTTTGGTAGTTTCTTTGATAATTATTTCTTCTATAAAGTTTCCTATTATGCTTCATCTTCAAAAATCCTTTCATGTTCATCACCTTTATCATAAGGATATATATTATAAACATTAAATATCGGTGAGATTCCAATATCTATTGGAAGCTCCAATTCATATGCATTTGCTAAAAAATTCCTAAAAACTTTACATGGTCCAATATTTTTCAATTTTAGCTTGTTATATTTCCCTCTTGGGAATATTTATTTTCTCGTATTTGAAATTACAATATCTCGTATATCAAATTTTACTTCTCTTCTTTTTAAATCTACTCTTTGTTTATACTTTTTTGAACTTACTTGTAGCCTCTATTTTACCTGTACTTGGAGTTCCTACATAGCAATTGCAAATTCTTCTACTTTAACACTTTTTTTTCTTCTTTACCTATATTTATCAATTCAAAATACCCATGGGATACATTCCATATAAAGTTTGAAAAGGAATCATACCTATTATTCTATTTGGTGAATCATTATATGCAAATTTTGCTTGTGCTAAAACTTGATCCCACTATTTGGGATGATCACTCACCAAACTTCTCAAAATATTCCCAAACTCCTATTGACTACTTCAATTTGTCCATCTATTTGAGTATGGTATGAAAAATTGAAATTAAATTTTGTGCCCAACTTCTTCCAAATATTCCTCCAAAAATGCCTAAGGAATTTAGTATCTCTATTTGAAACAAGACTATTAGGTAAACCATGCAATCTTACTACTTCTTTGAAAAAAATTAGCTATGTGAGTTGCATCAATATTCTTAAAGCAGGGTATAAAATTATCCATCTTCAAAAATATATCCACTACCATAAAGATAGAATCATTTCCTTTCTATGTTTTTGGTAGACCCAAAACTAAATCCATACTTACATTATCCCATGGTCTGTTTGGAATGGGTAATGGCTGATATAACCCTGTGTTTGAACTTCTTCCTTTCTCAAGCTGACATAATCTATAATTTAAAAAAATATATATTTACATTAGTTGACATACCTAGCTAATAATAAAAATCATTTACCTGACCCAATGTTTTATCTTGCCCAAAATATCCTACAAGGTTGACATTATGCTTTTCTTTGATGATATTTTCTCTCATAGATCCTTTTAGAATGCAAAATTGTTTGCCTTTTAATAGCATTCCTTCTTGTATTATATAGTCCATCTAGGGACTTATATCCATTCTTGTAGTATTTTTTTAGACTTCATATGCATCCTTAAAATCTACAACATTCTCATACATTTCATTTAACATGTCAAATCTTATAACACTCACTTGTATCTCCTACAAGACCAAATTTCTCTTAATCAAAGAATCAACAACATTTTTAGCTTTTCCATTTTTATGTTTAATAACAAATGAAAAAAATTCAAAAATTCCACCCACTTATCATGACTTTGATTCATTTTGCTTTGGGTGCTTATAAACTGCAAGGCATGATTATCAGTAAACAAAACAAATTCATTTGGCATTAAATGATGCCTCCACTTCTTCAAAGCCTAAACTATAGCATAAAATTATTGATCATATGTTGACTATTTATTTTTAGCCTCGTTAAGTTTTCCAAAAAAATATGACACAATTTTACTTTCCTGACTTAACAAAGCTCCTATGGTAGTTCCACTTGCATCACTTTTCACTTGGAATAACTTACCAAAATCAAGTAATGCCAATACAAATTACTCTATGAATTTTATTTTCAAAATATAAAAAAAAATATTATCCATTTCACTCCATCTAAATAGTTGATTACTCCATTTAATGGTTTCTATAATAGGAGCATAATTACTGCTAATTTTTTTGATAAATTTTCTATAAAATATAGTAAGGCCATGAAAACTTCTTACCTAAAATGGATTCTTGAGTATAGGCCATTCTTCTATAGCTTTTAATTTGTCCTTGTCCATATTTAACCCTTATTGAAAAATAACAAAACCCAAATAGATTAATTTTATTTTTTTTAAAAATACACTTTTTAAGGTTAATCAATAACCTTTCCTCCTGTAACTTCTTCAAAACCAATTTTAAATGTTCAAGATGCTCATCTATTGATTTACTAAAGATCAAAATATCATCAAGGTAAACAATAACAAATTTACCTATGAATGGCTTGAGTACCTCATTCATAAGTCTGATAAAGGTATTTGAAGCATTTATTAGACCAAATATCATTATCAACCATTCATAAAATCCATCATTTGTTTTAAATACATTTTTTCATTTGTCTCCTCTTATTCTGATCTGATGATATTCACTTTTTAAATCTATCTTTGAAAAATATTTGGCACCACTCAAATAATCCATTACATCATCTATTCTTGGTAAAGGAAATAAATACCTGATAATAATTATATTTATAGCCCTTGAGTTGGTGCACATCCTATAACTTCCATATTTCTTTATTGAGAGTACAGTTGGGACTGCATAAGGACTTAAACTTTCCCTCACCAATCCTTTATCCAATAACTCTTAAACCTACCTTTTGATTTCCTCATTTTCTTTTGGAGTCATCCTGCAGGCTACTTTATTTGGAAGGTTATCCCTTGGTATCAAATCCATGCTATGAATAATACTCCTTTTAGGAGGTAACTCATTTGGTAAATCATCTACTACAATATCCACAAATTCACTAAGAAAATATTATATTTTTAAAACTAATTCATTCAACTTAGTAGTAGTGATTATAGTCTTTGGATTACCAATAAGATCATAGCTTACCTCTTCCTATCTCACTTGTTGAATAAATTATTTTCCATTGATAACTAACACCTTCAAATTTTTATTTACTACTACATCATCTTATTTGAGGGATATTAGAATATGCTTCATACCATTATTTTTAAATATATAAGTGTTTTATCTGCCATCATTTATAGCCTTCCTATCATACTATCATGGCCTACCTAATAAAATATGACAAACATCCATAGGCATTACATCACAAATAACTTCATCCTTATAACTACCTATTTGAAATTCTACCTTGCATTTTCATTAACCAAAATTAGATGACCTTTATGTAACCAAGATACTTTATAAGAAGTTGGATGGCTCACCTTTTTCAAATTTAATTTACTTACCATCTATGTGGATACCAAATTTTTAGTGCTACCACTAGAATAATTACTTGATAATATTTACCTATTGCTTTGCAAGTGGTTTTGAATAGTGTTTTTATTTAAGGTGGTTCTTTGATCTATTCAATGGGTTTTAAAAAAACCCTCTTCATCAATAATGCTTCTTCTATCTCTAGAGCATCTTCATGAAGAGGTGAACCTACACTTTTTGCATCTTCAATTTTGGTAAGATAACCATTTCCCTTGTAGATGTATTTTAGGACAATCAAATGACCTATGTCCAAATTTTACACACTTAAAACATCTACCAACAAACCCTCTACCTCTATTAAAATTTCTACTACCTCTAAAGGAATACCTACCTATTGGGGTAAATTCTTGTCTCTAAATTTTATCACTATCTTGAGAGCTACTAGCTTCCCCTTCATGATTCTGTAGCTGAACTCTTCCTTCCTACTATCCTTTTCCTTTGTAAGTTATACCTCTACCCTTACATGTTGAGGCTATCTTCTTGATAATTTTTTTCTAATTTTAAGGCATACTGATATGCCTCTTCCACTGACCTAGAAATGAAAATACTGATCTCATCCTAAACAACAAATTTCAAACCATTTGTATATCTTGCCACCTTTTCAACATCATCTTCAACATGCCCTACTCTTATGGTTAGTCTATAATATTCTTCAATACATTATTTCACAGACATTTCTTTCTATTTCAAATGCTTCAATTTCTTAAAAATATTAGCTTGATAATCTTTGGGCATTAAATTACCTTTTAACTTGGCAACCATCCTATCCTAGTTCTTAATTTTTGGCTTTCCTTTTCTTCTTTCTTCCTACACTCTATCCCACCATAAGGATGCATGAATATTCAATATTTTCATGGTAAACTTAACCCTTTTATCCTCATCAAATCCTTAATATTCAAAGTACTTATCCATTACACTGATCCACATAATGAGTTCTTCAACATTCAGGTTACCCTCATACATAGGAACCTCTATCTTGGGTTTTGCACTCATACCCATAATGGCTCAAATCATTATTTATTCCACTATTTATTCTTCTTCATCCAATTCTTTGTCAGGATCTTAGAGTACAATTGATTACTCTTGTATAAGCAACTAAACATGGAATTGAAACCAAAAGTAATAAGTAACTAGAAATCAGAAACAAAAAATAATAGGAGATACAAGAAATGACCAATCTTGTAATAAACTCTTCTAGAAGGAAATACAATGAAGAAATCTCTTTCTCCTCACACCTCTTAGATGTATAGTAATTTTCCCTCAAGATTTCTCTCTCTCTATCAATTACAACCAACTCAATTACTAAATTGTATTCTTACAGATCTTCTTGATCTTGCACTCTTGCAGATCTTCTCGATCTTGCTCCCCAATTACAATACTACCCCATGGGTCTCTTAAATAGAGTTGAAAGCAAATAATAATTAGAAAAATAGACTCAAGACTAATTTTAGTCTTTACATGCAAACTAACTGTTCTCCTAAAAATATCAATTCTAATTCTGGAAATGCACAGCAGTCCGTGTCAGTCTGAAGATGACCAATGCCAGCCAACCCCTAACTGATGTTGGTTGGTTCTGACTGATTCCACCGATGCTGGTCGACCCCTAACTGATGTCGATTGGTCCTGACTGATGTTAGTTATTGTGTAAGCCCAACAACCTCCACATTAGCTCATTAGTGAAGCTTTTAGCTCCACAACTCAACAATCTCCCACTTAGAGATAAACAGTTGCACTTGTACCTATACAACAACATCCTCTAAACATCTCTAGCTTGCTTTTCCCTCTTCAAGTTCAATCTTGAAGACCAAAAAAAGTTGAATGAAGATTCAACTTCTCCTTTGTTATCAACTTTTTTAACATATCAGTAGGGTTCTTATCCGTATGGATCTTTTCTAGCTTCAACTGTCCATCCTCCAATACCTATCTAATGAAGTGGTACCTAAGCTATATATGTTTGGTTCTTGAATGAAAGGCTGAATTCTTTGCCAAATGAATTTCACTTTGACTATCACCGTACAATCTACAACTCTCTTGCTCCTTTTCCAACTCTTCTATGAACTGAGTCATCCAAATCATTTCCTTGCTAGCCTCTATGACTACAATTTATTCTGCCTTTGTAGTAGACAAGGCAACAACCTTCTGTGACTTTGAAATCTAGATAACTACCATTCCACCAATAGTGAACACATATCCTGTGGTGCTTCTCCTACCATCCAAGTCACTTGCCATATCTGAATCTACATACCCATGTAGAGAAGTGTTTGACCCTCCATAACATAAATGCCTACTGCTGGTCCTTCTCAGATATCTGAGAATCCACTGAACTACTTTCTAGTGTTCCTTTCTTAGATTGGACATAAACTTACTGACAACTCCCACTGCTTGGGTAATAACTGGTCTAGTACATACCATTGCATACATCAAACTCCTAATTTTTGAAGCATATGGAACTCTACTCATGTACTCAACCTCATCATGTGATTTAGGACACTATTCTTTGCTCAACTTGAAGTGTCCAGCCATAAGTGTACTTACCAGTTTTGCATCCTGCATATTGAACCTCTCCAACACCTTATCACATAATCCTCTTGAGACAAAATCAAACTGTGATTTTTCCTATCTCTCTTAATACTCATTCCAAGGATTTTCTTTACTTCTCCTAAATCCTTCATGGCAAATGTGTGAGCTAATTTTACCTTAAACTCAGTAATTTCCTGCATGTGTGAACCTGCAACAAGCATATCATCTACATACAATAACAGGATAATATAACTACCATTATCCAATTTTTTAAAATAAACACAATGGTCAGATTGACATTTACTAAAGCCATGCTCTGTCATAAACCTGTCAAACCTCAAATACCATTGTCTTGGAGCTTGCTTAAGACCATATAAGCTTTTCTTCAACCTAGCCTTATGTCTCATTTGTCCATTCTCTCCTTCCTTTAACTTGTATACCCATTTATTTTCAACTAGCAACTCAACCAAATCCCACGTATGATTCTCTTCCAAGGAATCAATTTCCTCATTCATGCCATGCTCCCATTGTTTCCTAGATTCTACCTGCATTACCTCATCAAATTTTTTTTGGTTCTCCACCATCAGTGAGCAACAAGTAGTATAAAGAAGGGGAATAATGAATTGGAGGTTTACTTACCCTTTTAGACCTCTTTATGGGTGTTTGAGACTCATTTACAGCTTGTTGTCTACCCAAATTTCCTTCTGACAGTGACCGATTTTGGTCATCTCTGATCGATGTCGGTCTATACCTGATCAACATCGGTTCCTCCTGATCGACATCGGTTTCCACCTGACTAACGTCGGTCTCTATTTTTTTTGTGAGTGATGATTTGTACCAGTGAGCTCATTTTAGATCATAACCTCTTCCAAATCAAGATTGCCCTACTCAAAATTATTCAACCTCTTGAGCTGATCACTGTATATCACATTCTCATTGAAAACTACATCACAGCTTTTAATAATTTTGTTAGTTTCTAAATTCCACAATCAGAATCCTAAATCTCCAAAACCATAACCAATGAAAGTGCACCACATAGATTAAGCATCCAGCTTCTTTCTATTTTCTTTATCAATGTGCACAAAAGCTTCAGAGTGAAAAACTCTGAGAAATGAAAGATCTAGTTTTTTACCTATCGAAGCCTCTTCTAGAATTCCACCATCCAGTACAGTATAAGGTCCTCTATTAATTAGGTAAACCATAATATCTACAGCTTCTACCTAAAACTATAAGGGCAAACTAACATGCAACCTCATACTCCGTGCATGCTCCATTATTATTCTATTCATCCTTTCAGCAACTCCATTTTGCTAAGGTGTCCTTGGAACCATCCTTTTCATACGTATTCCACTCATAGAATAGTAAATATTGAATTTATTGTTGTAGTACTCACCACCATTATCAGATCTAAGGCACTTCAATCTCAAACCTATTTCATTCTCAACTAAAGCTTTTCATTTCTTAAATGTGTCAAAAACATCAGATTTCCTCTTTATGCAATAAACCCATACCTTTCTTGTAGCATCATAAATGAAAGAAACATAATACTGTGATCCTCTAATAGAAGCTACTTGAGCTCGTCCCCACACATCTATGTGAACAAGCTCTAACTTGTGCTTCTTCTTTGTTGACCCAGTTTTGAGAAACCTCACTTTCTTCTGTTTCCCAAAAATAAAATGCTCACATAAATTTAGATCTATGCTTTTCAAATCTGAAAGCTTACCTTTTGACTTAAGAACATTCATTCCCTTCTCACAATTGTGACCAAGCCTACAGTGCCACAACTTTGCATCGACATCTGAAGTAGATAAAATAGAAGGAGAATAATCGGTAATACAAGTAGATAGATAAAGTGTACCTACTCTCTTACCTTTTGCTAATACAAGTGCACCCTTGGAAACTTTCCAAGATTCATCTATGAGAGTTACTGTGTAACCCTCATCACCCAACTTTCTTGTAGAAATTAGATTCCTCTTCAGGATGGGTACATGCATGACATGCTTCAACACCCATGTGTTGCCATTCTGTAATTTCAGCCACACTTTTCCTTTGCCAACAATTTTACAAGGCTCATCATCCCCTAAATAAACTTTTCCAAAATCTCCATGGACATAATCATTGAAAAATTCTCTATTTGGGGTTGCATGGAAAGAGGCACCAAAATCTAAAACCCATGATTCTACTTTATTATCCAAAGAAAATGTAAGAGCATCCTATGCAACAATACCTGCAACTTTTGCTTCTTTATTACCTTCATGCTAATTTTCTTTGTTATCCTTCAACCAACAATCTTTCTTTACATGCCCTTTTTTTTCACAATTCCAACATGTTATTCTTCCATTTCTAGATTTGGATCTACTTCCCATCTTTGACCTTGATTTCCCTTACTTGCCCTTCTCTCTTTGCCTTCCCCTGCTTTCAACACTTAAAGCATTACCTGATGTTTCCCCTATGCTTTTCCTGTGAATTTATTCATTCAAGATTACACTAAAAACATCATCAAATTTCAAGATATTTGAAGCAGATACAATATTACTAACTACCATTACCAAACTATGCCAACTTTCAGGTAAAGAGCATAAGATTAAGAGAGCCTTAATTTCATCATCAAAAACTATTTTGACTGAATTTAATTGATTTACTATTGTATGGAAATCATTAAGATGACTAGATAAAGATCCACCTTCCTGCATTTGCAAATTAAATAATTGCTTCATAAGATATACCTTGTTTGAAGCTGAGGGTTTTTCATATAAATTTGCCAAAGTATCCATTAACTCTACCATTGTCTTTGCCTGTGATAAGATGGAAAACATAGAAGCTACCAGGCTCAACCTTATAGATCCAAGAGCCTTTCGATCAAGAACATTACATTCTTCATCTTCCATATCTGTGGGCTTCCTTGAAAGCCCACCCAATGGTAAATATAGATCTTTTTGATACAGATAATCTTCAATTTGCATCCTCCATAATTGATAATTTTTGCCATTGAATTTCTCCATTCTTAGTTTACTTTCTTCTGCCATTGTTTTACTCCCACTCAATCAGAAACCCCTGTGAGTGAATTATATAATCAACAAATACTAACACACTCTGATACGCTCTAACACCAATTGTTAGTGTATACACTTAGCTCTAATACCACTTGTCAGGATCTTAGAGTACAATTGATTACTCTTGTATAAGCAACTAAACACGAAATTGAAACCAGAAGTAATAAGTAACTAGAAATCAGAAACAACAAATAATAGGAGATACAAGAAATAACCAATCTTGTATTAAACTCTTCCAAAAGGAAATACAATGAAGAAATCTCTTTCTCCTCACACCTCTCAGATGTATAATAATTCTCCCTCAAGAGTTCTCTCTCTCTCTATCAATTACAACCAACTCAATTACTGAATTGTATTCTTGCAGATCTTCTTGATCTTGCAGTCTTGCAGATCTTCTTGATCTTGTTCCCCAATTACAATACTGCCCCATGGGTCTTTTAAATAGAATTGAAAGCAAACAATAATTAGAAAAATAGACTCAAGACTAATTTTAGTCTTTACATGCAAACTAACTATTCTCTTAAAAATAGCAATTCTAATTTTGGAAATGCACAACAGTCGGTGTCGGTCTCAAGATGACCGATGCCAACCAACCCCTAACTGATGTCGGTTGGTTCTGACCGATTCCGTTGATTCCAGTTGACCCCTAACTGATGTCATTTGGTTCTAACCAATGTCAGTTATTGTGTAAGCCTAGTAACCTCCACATTAGCTCATTAGTGAAGCTTTTAGCTCCACAACTCAACATTCTTCCTATAGTGGTTCCTTATCTATCACCGACTTCACCCATGTTAGTGCCTCTCCTTTGATCTATTTCTAGATCCTACAATCTAGCTGTGAGATTCCTTATTTCTTTCATTACTGCTACTTGCCCAGCTTGACCTAGTTGCCTCCTCCTCTACCTCTTTCTCTCATTACCATATTGATATTTTGATTTCTTAGTGTTATTAATTTTATTCAAAATCTTTTAGATCATTGAATTTTTCTACAACCTTTTTCTCTAATACCATAAATTGGTGCACTCAATATATTTAATTGATTTCTATAATTATTAAATCAATTACTAAACTAGAAATTTTCAATTAGAGAACTTGATTTATAAAATAAATAAACTAAATACTCCATTGAAATCAAATTTACATTATTGATTTATTAAATTACTAAAGAAAATATTGTGCTAAAATATTCTACCACATAGGAATACAACAGTCATGTATATATACATCTATTCAATGTGGCACTAAACTACTACGTAGAAGTCAACTTTTTTCATTAATACTTATTAGATTTAAAAAACAAACTATAATCAAAATGTTTTTAGTTTTAGATCGATCCAAATCCACATCACAACATATCCATACAATATATATTCATATAAATCATTCCACTTCTGTGAATTGAGATTGAATGGCAAAAATAAGCAAAGCATCCTACTCTCATTTCACATTCTTAAATAGCAAAAGGATTATTTATGAGTCGATTCAACTTCAATTACCATGCCATCCCCCAAAATGTCTTGAACTACAAATAAAATAAGTCATTCTATTCCCATGTAGTTTATCATGAATAGAAGATAACTAATTAGAATATATAAAATATATCTAACAAATTCTATCCTTCATTTCTTTGGCATTTTTTGGTATAATTATATGCTATAATAAATTACCTATTTATAATATTTTCAAAAATTCTTAATGCTACATACAAATGGTAGTTGGTGCAATGTGTTTTTATTGAGAATAAAAATAATAAAATAAACATCCAGTTGAACTACAGTGTACCAAGGGGCTTAATCCATGCAAAGTAATAGATCTGCCATACTAAAATGCATTAAATATCAATCTCTTTAAGTTGAGTGATCAAGAGTAGATAATAAGTAAGTAATTTTATTACCGTAATAAATTATAACATAGGAAAATATTCAAGAATTAAAAATAATTCCTTATGTGGCATCACCTAGTTTTTCTTAAAACAAATAAGATTGTCTTTTTTTTCCTTTTGTCACTCCTAATTGATTGTGATTCACTAGAATATAAATCACTCTTTATTTCCCATAATCGAACCTGAAACTCATGCAACTTCACTTCCATAAGATATATTTTATTTATTTGAATAAATAAATATCTCAAACATACTAAATTTTTTTAAGCATGCCAAGCTGTGTGAAATAATTTTTTATTTATTTATACTGATTACTTACCCCTTTTTTTCAAAACAAAACTCATCCATTCATTGAGAGAATCACTAACCAACTACTAAGCTTAGACTTATAAATATGACCTATCCCGTATTATTGACAATCTTTACTAACAAATTACTAACTTATTATTCAAATATTCTAGATTTTAACAACTCTTGCCAACCTGTCTAATACCTAACTAAATTCTATTTCTACCCTTTTTAACTTTTACACACAAACAAATTTAAAATTTTATAAAGTGTGAGAAATAAAAATAATTTGATAATACCCTTGCTAACATATTTGGATGCACCTACATCACAAAATTGTATGATAATAAATCTCTTGATCTCTTCATTTATATTCATCCAATACTTCCACCCTTTGATAAGAGGGTTATACATGTATATAAATACATTGGGGAAGGGGTCTCCCCATCCTCCAAGTTTATAAAACTTTGATTACATGTTAAAAGACTATATGATAAATCTCAATTACATGTCATAGCTTATAGATATTTTACACATATAATGTGTGCATGGTGATAAAAATAGTTTATTTAATTATAACCTAGATGTAACTAGGACTTAACTATTCATTTATAATTATTACATGTAAAATTATACAAAATTAGCCTCTATATTTGGGTTAAATCAGCTCTTACTTGATGTTTCTCAAAACTATTGTTGGAGTTATAGTTGTGTTTGTTGTTATAGGTGTGGTGATTGGAGATGTAATTGGTGATACACTCATTGATTAAACTTGAGTTAACATGATAACTGAGCTATGAAGTGGCATTGATGTAGATGTTGAGATACAAGGGACTATAGTTGATGGCAAAGTTATTATTAGAAGTGTAGGTGGGGTTTGAGGAGCAAAATTGGATGGTGGCACTGATTCTACTTTATTATTTGCATCCAACTCTTAGTAATACTTATACACCTTAACATGTTATGCAAAAATTAATTTCATGTCAAGAAGATAAGACCTAGTCACCCTACCTATTTATTCCATCAGTCTTGAATGTTTTATCTTTGTATCTCGAAAGCTAACCCAACATACTTCTACCTATGTTGCCTTTCTCTTTATTGTGCTCAACTTATCTTCAATGTCCTCAAAGATCAATACTTATAAACTCTATTTTAAATAATCTAAGACTTTCTAAATCATTTGGTCAAAATAGTTTGAGCTACCATCTTCCCTCTTTTATCCTAGATTTTTCTTAATTCAAGCTTAGTCAAAATTTGCTCTACTTTTTTTTCTTATCTAGATAATTTATTTATGAGAGGTTATAAAGATGACACCCAATCTTAGGCCTCTTATTTTATAATTAGAGATAAATTCAATGCATTAGGTTCTACCATAGGGGTCATCAGGTTTAGGTGGCTGAATGCCTTATTAGGATGTATAATACCAAGAATTTCAATTTATTCTCATCTTCCTTAAGAAGCTTAAACACTTTGTTTTTAAACTCACATAAGGAGCCAAATTGAATCTAAAATAATGAATTAAATATAAAATATCATATAATCTAAGTGTTGTATTTTATACATCATGTTTAATACCATGGGGGACTTGTATCACCTATTACTTCTCTTTGCGAGTTTCTAACTCTTCTTCTAGCTCTTGTCTAACTAGCTCCATTCCCTCATGTATAACTATTATTGCCTCAATATGGGTCTCCGTATATGACTTCAAGTCCTCAATGTATGGGTATTTATCCTTCTTCCTATTCTACCTATTTGAAAGGGAATAAACTTCTCCCCTTTCCTCCAAAATCAAACCCCTACCAAAACTATCCTCAATATTTCTCTTTATAATCCTCTAGACCAATGTTATAGCCTTGTTAAATAATGGGATTACCATTAAAAGCTCAATAATCTTCATATTGGGACTCTTATAGGCCAAATATCCTAATTCCTTATCCCAGTATATAATAGTAAGCTTAAAGGATATGATGGTTGAGCTTCTACTTGTGCATGCTCTTCAGGGTCAGGGTCAAGTTCAAAGGAAGGTTTGGACATTGATTGTTAATGAGAGATTCCTTTGCTTTTAGGTATTTTAATCTTAAGACATTATCTTTCTATAATTATTCATCATCCACCTCTTGTGTTGACTCACCTTTCAATGAAGTTTTTTCCTCTTTAAGTGTTTTTGTGGATGGGGTCTAAGGTCTATCCACCTTTGGTTTCTTTTGATAACATCTTGTCATTTTACTAGCTTAAAGAGTAGTCACATAATGGGGAAGAGGAGGGGAAATCATGATGGATGTTAGGTATGTAAAAATTTTAATTTCTTCTTCATCAAAATAATCTAAGAAAATTATCCCCATCTCTTCCCTTCTTGTGTTGCCTTTTCCTTGAGTCAACACTTCTTCTAGTTCCTACTTAACATTCCTTAGTTAAGTTGATGCTTGAAATATAGGGGTCTATTCCTCTTCTTCTTGCAAAGGGGTAGGTATTTATTCTTCCTCTTATTTTTTTTCATGTCCTTTAGTAAGTGATTCTTTACATACCAACTATTTTTCTCATGTTTTTGGTTTGAAGCCATGGGTATTTTTTCCCTCATCTATTGGTTATTGATATAGCCTCCCATTCTAGAAGTTAGATTATCTCCATCCTCCTAGTGGTGGGATCTAGAATTTTACTTGGCTAAGTGTGAGATAGGTTTAAACTTATATTACCCTCAATAAGTCCTCATTCAAGCTCGTTGTCACTTTTCTTTCTTTCACTACTTCATTATCCTTGGTGTTTATAAATAGAAAATCATGATCAAATGGCTCATGTTTATATTAGAGGTCAAGGTTGTAGATCTTCTACTATAATTTCCCATGGGGTCCCCAATACCTATAGGGGAGAGTGGCTAATACATATGATTTCCTCATATTTACAACTTCCATGAATTGCCTCCTAATGGTGTACTTCATCCTCTTAATAGTGATACGGGAGCCATGGAAGGTATCTTTATTATTTTATGTTAGCTCTTTATATATACCATTATATATCTAGAAGGTAATATCTTATTCAACCACCTTGTTAGGAACAAACTTAGGAATCTAAAGAGGTTCCACCTTATGATGAGTAACTATGATAATAGTGTAATCAGGGTAGATCCATTAGTCTCCCACATTGGTAAGTGTTATGGAAATATTAGGTGAAATCCTAGCCAAAGCTTGACCATGAATGGCCATCCAGGCCTGAGGGTATAAATCCTCTATAATCCTAGTGATGTTCATGAAATATGAGTATATGTGAATGAAATATTAATAATCACATATTCAATTATTGATAATATCTAGGTTGGGACTCCACAAAACTCCATTGTGCTTGTACATTATTCCCATGATTGTATCTAATAGGTAAGACATCATATAAAATTTTCCCCCATGTGGCCTCCTATCATTGTGTATAATTTATTCGTATAGGCAGGTGCTAATAACTTCCCCCAATGCATAAGTGTGATATGAAATACTTAGTACCTCAATAGGGGAACCTATTCTAGATGAAAGAAGTGGATGCTTGTGTGGCCAAAGATTTGGTTCAATAATTGCATGCCTATGCAAATCCCCATCCTAAATTAAGTAATAAAGATACGATTCTTAACATGTTATTTTAAAATAAACCTCTCCCTAGGATAATCCACCTTACTAGTGCTCACTCTACATTATTGGCCATTTTATAGGTTACTATGGTATGCAAATAAAATGTAACATATTAGATAGGGAGACTTAAATATATCATGAATGTTTCCCATGATATGTACATGATGACTATGTTATTATCAATATAGTGAAGGTAACCACTATCTGCTATTATACCCTCAAATAAGAGGCCTCACAATAAGTCTATACATGGCATAACTTCTAACTTAGTAGATACATAGTGAAGAGCATATCTCTTGAATGGGAGTAGGTCCTTTATGATTTGATTAAAATCAACTGAGATGTATTCTTCTAATGTAAATTAATACATGTTTTCTATGACTTCCCATAAGGGCAAGTAATTGGTATAGCTTCCATCAAACATAGTTGTATTAAAATTTGTGTCTAAATACTTAGTAGAATCCTTGATGGAAAACCTAGATGGTGATAATGGTCCCTTGTATGACCTAGATGAAGATGTCATGGTTGTTTGATGGATGTTGGTATGCTTCAATCTTTTGAAAATGGTTGGAACTAAAATAAATTATGTGAATTGTAAATCATCTTGGTCATAACTAGGACTTTTGAGATTATAGAAGGATTAAGTTTAATTGAGATCTTGAAAAGTGAATGAGATGAACTTGGTTGGGGGCTTGATGTTATAGTTTTCTAAATTTATTTATAGTTCATGAGACATTAATCACCAATGTCTATGATCTCATCACCTTCATTCAATTCAAACTTGACCACCTAGTTTTAGTGTACATGCCTTGTAGGATGTTTTGTCACTAATGGTGCCATGGTGTTGCCTTTCCTCTTTTGACATTTGTAATTATATGGTTGAGTCAAAATTTGCCTTAGAGCCTAAAATACCCCAAAAATAAAAATGTTCTTTGGAGAAATTTATCGTAAAATAATTTTCACCAAAGGAATAGTCCATGAATACTATGTAATCTTTGGAAAGATTTTAGTTCACATAAAATGTTCCCAAAGAAAATTTTCTAAATGAAAGTCCCCAAAAAAAAAATTCTAAAAAGAAAGTTCCTAAAGATAAATTTTCCAATCACAAAGTTTCCAAACCAAAGTTCCCAAAGTAAAACTTTTGAAGAGAAAGTTTCCTAAGTGAAAGTCACTGACCAGATCAAAGATTTTGAAAGAAAGTCCTCAAAAAAATATTTTGAAGAGAAAGTTTTTGATCACAAAGTTTACAAAGAGAAAGTCCCTAAAGTTAAAGTTGTCAATGAGAAAATTTCTAAGATAAAGCTTCTAAAGACCAAAATTTGTCAAACAAAAACCTTCTAAAGAGAAAGTTGCTAAATGAAAATGTTGCTGACTAAAATAAAGCTTCCAAAGAAAAGTCCCCAAAGTGAAATTTTCTAAATAGAAACTTTAAGAAATAAGCTAATCTGAATACCTATCATGGAAATCAATTCTTCTCAAATATCCATTAATAGATTAGTTTGAACAAGTCCAACTCAAAAGGGAAATAAGTGGGTCTCAACATGTGATTCAATGTTCAAAACACCAAGTTTATATAGATACTAATAACCAGTAAGAACACATATATACCCTAATAAAATATTCATATTATCTAAAAACAAAGGGGGTCCCCATTTTTTGAAAGGAAAAAATATAGGGTGGGGTGTGTTGAATACAATAAATGGTGACTCACATGGGTGAATACTCCTAAGTTTTTAAGAACCCAAAATCCATAGTTTTTTCAATCCCAATATCAATAATAAATCATACCAAAAGAAATGATTAAATCAAAAATGAAAATAGAATCTTAATAATCATATGAAACATACTAACTCCACTTATACCTTGGATCTATGTGTGTAAAGTGATGTTCTTTATTTATTATCTTAGGGTTTTAGGTAAAGACATGGGGCAAGTTGTAAGTTTCATTTTGATTGGATGTTAGGTACATAGACATTGGGGAGCTCAAGCATTTCTCTAATACCAACTAGGTGTCCATAGCCCTAACAGAGATACCTTTAATCACCTATTCTTCCTTTCTTCATATTTTCCATGATGCATGATCATTGATTTTATTTCATCATGTAGGCTTTAAATCCTTTTTTATTTTATTTTAAACTTTTAGATTATGCCTTTTATTTTTAAACTTTTATTTTTTTATTTTTTAATGAAAGATGGAAGAATGTGATCACCATGAGCTGGTCTTAGTAAATTTTTGGTTTAATCAAAATGTCTCTATCAAAAATTTCCCATATCAATGATTATTAACTAAAATAATTATTAACTTTTTGTGTGCATTTGACCCAACAAGATAAAGGAAGTTTTATAAATCTACATAGTACTATGGGATAAAATTTCACACACCTAATAAAATAATTATCTTTAAGACATGCTCATGGCTAACTCTCTCATTACTTAACTAGATTAAGAATTTTAAATTACAATATGCAACACCCACTAATTAGAGTTGGATTTAAAACATCTCAAAATCTCATTTGATTATACTAGGATTGACCAATCTTAGACTACCATGAAAAAAAAAAAAAAAAACTACCCTAGAAAGTAGGAAACTACTAAAAATAGAAGGCTAATATAAAAAACACTAATTACTCTAAAAAAAAGCAAACAAATAAAATGAAGCTAACAAATGAAACAAATATAACCTTATCCTACCTCTACCATAACATTCATCATTGCTAAAAAAACTCTTCAGATGGGGAAGTCATGAAGTAATGCTTCAAAAACTATCCATTAATTAGATATGTCAGATTGTTACCTTGAAGATATTTAAAAAAAAAGCATTATTACCCAAGATTTCAGAGATTTGATATGTCCTATCCATCGTGAGGTAAACTAATCATGAATTTATTTTTTCTCATGGGATTTATCCCATAACATAACCAAGTTAGAGATCATGAATGCCTTGAATTTTTTCTCTTTTTGAACCATCTCTTCACCACATCCTGATGTTTGCTGAATTTTTGTGATGCTTTATTCCTAGAGTCTTCCATTTTGATGATATCTAGCAATCTCAACTCTATTTTGTCATTGAGCTCCATGTATATTTGCATAAACTGATATGTTTTAAATTTCAACATGATTGGGAACAATGGTTATTTCCCATGCACTAGCAAATATGGTGAGGATTTAAGGTCATGTTTGTACCTAGTTCGGTCAGCCTATAGTGCATATTTTAGTAAGAGATACCACTCTCTAAGTTTATCTATAGCTAACTTATTTATAGCATCTATGAGATTCTTGTTGGTTGACTTAGTTAATCCATTCCCTTATAGGTAGTGATTATAAGATGATTTTATTATAATATTATTACCATGGGCCCATTTAGTGAACTTAGATGATTGAAATCCTAGCCCATTATCACAAACCAAAGAGATAGGCATTCTAAACCTAGTTGTGATATGTTTTTCAAGAAAATTGATCACATCTTGGGATCTTGAGTTCTTGGTGTCTGCTACTCTAGTCTATCTAGTGCAATAATCTATAGAAGTGAGCACAAAATTATGCCCAACTAAGGATTTTTAGTTTATAACACTAATGAAATATAAGTCCCATTAGGTGAATAGCCTACCTTCAATCATAGGTTATAGTGACACTATTGTGTGTACCTCTCTTTTTTCCAAACCTAGCATTCATGGCACATCTTCACATGGAAGTGAGCATCTTTAAAGATCATCAGTTAGTAATAAACCATTTTGAGTATTTTATGGGTTATAGTATTTCCATATGGATGGTCACTACGAATATTTTGATGCATATTTTCAAAGACTTCTTGAGCTTATCCACATGAAACACATCTTAAATAGATGATTTCATAATTATTCTTATATATAACTCCTTTCTTGATCATATAATGAGCATCTTTGAGACTTAAATCTCTCTTTTACTCTTTTTGAGTTTCTAATGGCATGTTCCAGTGAGTAGGAACTGAACAATACTTGAATACCAATCATCTTGGGATACCTATGTTTGGTAGACCTCATTGATGGTGATGTGTGGTTTTAGTTTAGTCATCAATTGAATAATGCCTTGTCCTCCAATGATCCTAATAGGTTTAATCTTAATATCAAACTCATAAAACTTTTCCATCCATTTACCTCTACACTCCCCCAATTCATTTTATCCCAGTGTAAGCTTAACAACATGATCTAGTACTATGGTGATGGTCCTATTTTGGAAGATGTAGTTCCTAAAATTCTTAACCACCTTGACAAGAGTGAATATTTACTTATCAATTTAAACTCTACATATTTCAATTTATTACTCATGAACAAGATAAGATGCTCACTTTCTTCCCTTTTCTATGTAAGTGCAACAATAATAGTATGCTCTATGGTGAATGAGTACAAGAAAAATCAATGAAATCTAGGCTTACTAGCATTGGGGCTTGTGAAATATCCTTATTTGTATATTGGAAAGAATTCTTAGCTTTAGGTTTCTACTCCACTTTGGCATTCTTCTTGAGCATATCATTTATGGGCCTGACAATCTATATAAATCTTGATATAAATTTCCTTACAAAATTTATATTCCCAAAGAAGGATATGAGCTCCTTTTTTATGTTTGGAAACATTATTTTATAAATCCACTAGATCCTATCTAGGTAAATGGTGATCCAATATTTATTGATAATATGACATAGAATCTTGCATTTAGTAAATTCAAATATATTCTTCTCAAGGTTAAGTGATACCCCAAACTTCCTGTACCTTTCAAAAATGGACTGAAGGTGGTCAATATGATCATATCTATTTTTAGATAAAATAGTGAGATCATCAATGTATATGATTATGTATTTACCTATAATTACTTAAAATTCATGATCCATTGATATTTTAAAACTAACTTCAACATTGATCAACCCAAATGGCATTCTCTTGTATGCATATATTCCCCATTTCATAGTGAACATTGTTCTAATCATATCCTTTAATTCAACTAGTACTTGATTATAGCCTAAAAATACATCTAAGAAAGACATCATTTTAGACCCACTCACAAATTGTATTACTTCATCTAAGGATGGAAAAGGATAATTTTCCTTCTTTGAAGCTTTATTTAGATTCCTAAAGTCGACGCATAGTATGATCTCATCACTTTTTTTCTTGACCAAAACTAGATTGGCCACTAAAGTTGAATGCCTAATAGAAAAACTATCCTAGAATTTAGTATCTTCTCTAATTATTTCTAGATCAATAGTTCCAAGATCATATTAACCAACTATTGCCTTTGCCTAAATGGTTTATGATTAGGATTGAGTGGAATTTTATGGGTGATGACTCTAGGATTGAATATCTTTAAGTCACCATAGGTCCATGAAATTACATATTTATACTTGATAATAAGTTCCTTAACCTTTTGAATTTCATTTGGTGTGTATCTTAAGCTAATATTAATTAAGTGTGCATCCCTCTCATCACCTAAATTTTTTGAGATGAATTTAGATTCATTAACCTTAAGTTGCCTTTATGACTATGCTTGAGGATCTGTATCAAAGGTCCTTTCTAGGTCTACCATTCCTAATGGGAAGAAATTATCCTTTAGTTAGATAACACCTTCTTCATCCAATTCTTCTTGGCCATTATGGTCTCTTTCCTCATTATCAATTATCTAAGATTTAAACTATCTTGAATTTATAAAAAATTAGACAATCTACTGATCATCATCAAACACTTGAAACTTTTCAACATTGTTTGGTATTGGAAGATAAGGTACTAATTCAATGGATAACTTCTATACATTTAAATCCTATAATGGTGCCAAAGTTTCTACTAAAGTAGCTAGTGAATCAATAGCTTCCTTTTATTTTATTGGGATAACTACTATGTTAAATCCTTCAAATGATTCAATTAGATCCCAAGATATATGCTTGTATTTCTTTCATCCTTGGCTCTTGATCAATCTTGATCTATTTGTATATGCCTCTCCAAGGTATCCAAATATGCAAAAAAATCCATGGAAAGATATCTATTTAACATTTTTGACCAATCTCTACTCAATAATAACCCATACCCTTTAAGAATATCCACTACCAATATGTCAATAATCATCTATACTATAGGTTATAAGGCAACCTAAATTATCACATCAATAAAATCCCCCAATATAGGAACTACTATTGTATCTAATTGTGACATAGTCCTTTTCGATGGATTTGGTGTCAAACCAAGCTTTTGATAAGTGGAATTTAAAATTATTGTTACTTAAGCTCTAAAATCTACCAAGAAATTATGCATATTCTTGCCAAATTCTTGAATGGTTATCAATAAAGGGGGAACCTCAAGCTTGATTTGTATATAATGTTTATTTTGGATGTATTGGACTTTTATACAATAAACTTACCTTTGATGTACTTCTATGAGAGATCCTTTACTTTGTGATTTTTGCTAGTTCATGGAGAGTGATTTTAGCCTTAATTTTATTCATATCCTTAACAATATTTTATCCTCCTTTAATTTTTCCTCTTTATGTTGAGGCTGATCATTCCCTTTATGGGGAGGAGGATTATTGTTAGCTTTGGGATTTAGAGGGATAACTATATTATTAGGAAGAGTGAAAGTAGTAAGAGGCTATTTATTCCTCATACTATAATTATTCTTGTTGAACTATTGAAAGGCTTGCACTTCATCAAAATTATCCTCTAGAATATTTTTATCTTCATTAGGGAAGGAGGACTCATACGTCTCAAAAACTATGGTTTAACTTCAAGGGATAAATTCATGAGGGAGATCTGTAGGATTCATCATTTAATCTTATTTGATCATTTCTCTCTATAATATTTCAAAGGTTGTACATAACTCTATATATACCAACTCTCTATGTTGTGATGTGTTATAAACCCTGCACTAATTGGAAAAAGCAATTTCCATGATATTAATTTTTGACAGCTTATTAGATTATTGTTGTTATACATTGTTAATGGGCCTATTGAAAGGCCTATTAAATCTTGGAAGGCCATAATTCTATTTGTAATTATGATTAATAGTATTACCCATTCTCTTCTTCATATTCAATAAATCAGTGTTCAGCTTTTAGACCATTTTTTCTATAGAATACAATTCAACTTTATTGGAGTCAGAACTATGAATGACTATTATTTTGGTGTGATCCTGATGTTGATTTTATTGGTTGTTATTCCTTTATTTTTGATTATTCAATAAATCATAATTTTGATTCTTTATTTGTTACATCATGGGAGGTAGAGTGTACAACTAATTCTGATTGAATACAGTGTCATTATGATTCACATGTGGAATTATATTCAAGGATGGGAGTATATTATTAAATGTTTGGCCTCTTTTATTATGAGATCTAATTTATAGATTGAGCTACTTATCAATGTTAATAGCTTCCTAGAATTCCAAAGATAGAGTATTAATAGTGATAGCTCTTCACAAGAATACTGCATTAATAGGATCTAGGGAATTTTAGTATATCTCAAGCATTAGATTATTATCTATATTATACATGGCACTCAATAAAGTTTACATATTCTTCAATCTTGTATTAAAGGCCTATATTGACTCACTAGGTTCCCTCTTCATGCTTGTAAAGATTTTATATACTAGACTTGGGTTAGTCACTTATCCAAATTATGCAAGGAACATATTTTGACACTTATTCCATGATGTGATGGAATTTTCCTACAATTTAAGTTACCAATCATAAGAATAATCTTACATAGTAAATGGAAAAGTCCTGCATGCAACATCTTCATAGATGACATTTATTAATCTTAAGGCCGCCTTGAAATATTTGATATGATCTCCATTCATCCTCCCACTTGAGGGGGAGAAGGTAAGCAAATACTTGTCCAAATTCCTTGTCAAATCATGTTGGTCCCCAAGGATGGTAACGGCAGATTTGAGTAACCAAGGTTGAGCCATAGGAAGATTGATAAGTGACATGTTTCTTATAGGGGAAGGTTTTATGGATCAACATATCTTAGGGATGATAGGTATGGGTCTAGGCCTCCTATAATTTAACAATGGTAAAACTAAAAGGCTAGCTTGGGCTCTAGACCTTATTAATATCCCAAGTGTCTCTAGTGCATATTTACATACTGACTATCCCTTATTTGGAAAATACATAAGTGGGGCCCTCCTAGTACCATCTTTATTTTTTATTGATGTGGGTTCTATGCACACCTCACAAAAATTTAAATGAGGTAGCCTCTAAAATTTTGGTACCTCTATGGAGCAAGGTTAAATTCTAGGGCATTAGTTTTAGGTATGTGGTTAAAACAACTAGGTGATGGAATAACAGGTTGAGTCTATGGGTTATTTAATTAGGCTTTATGGACAGATGATTGGAATATAATAAAATGGTAATCACTAGGTGGGTTGGATGGGTCGAGAATTATTCTATGTGGGGATATCTCAAATAAACATAAAAGAGAAAGAAGCATAAGGCATAAAATAAGGGTTTGTTAAATTGGCTCTTGCTTGATGTTTCTCAAAACTATTGTTAGAACTATAGTTGTGTTTGTTGTTATAGGCATGGTGACTAGAGTTATACTTGGTGATGCACTTATTGATTAAAATTGAGTTACCATGAGAACTGAGATGTGAGGTATAATTGATGTAGTTATTGAGCCAAAAGGGATTGTAGTTGATGACAATGTTGTTATTGGTACTATAAGTGGGGTTTAAGGTGTAGAATTGGTAGGTGGCATTAACATTTCTTTCTTCTTTGAATACATATCTTGGTAAGACTTATATGCCTTAGCATGTTATGAATGAATTAAGTTCATGTCAAGAAGATGAGGCCTAATCACCCTACCTATTTATTCCATCAGTCTTGTATGTTTTATCTTAGTAACCCAAAAGCCAACCCATGATACTTCTACCTTTATTGCATTTCTCCTTGTTGTGCTCAACCTAGCTTTAATGTCCTCCAAGCTCAATCCTTGTAAACTCTATTTGAAACCATCTAAGACTTATTGAATCATTTGGTCAAAAGTATCTCAATATACCATCTTCCCTCTATTATTATACAATGTTATTAATTCAAACTTAGTCAAAATTTACTTTGATTGCTTTTCTTGTTTGACCAGCTTATTTACAAGAGATTCTAAAGATGACACCCAATTTTGAGCTGCATATCTTCTGATTAGGGATAAATTAAATAAATTAGATGCCTTTATAGGGGTTAACAAGTCTAGTGGATAAATACCTTATTAGTGGTGTACAATACTAACAAGTTTAATTTATTCTCATCTTCTCTAAGAAGCTTAGATAATTTAGTTAATGAATTCACATGTAGAGCTAAATCCATTCTCAAAGAATGAATAAAATATAAAATATCATATAATTTAAGTGTCACATTTTGTACATCATTTTAAATACCATGGGGGACTCTTATCACTTATTGATTATCTCTAATATTTTCTAAGTCTTTTTCTAGCTATTGTTTGGCCACCTCTATTCCCTCATGTATAGCTAGGATTGCCTCGGTGTGGGCCTCTATATATGAATTAAGGTCCTTAATGTATGAGGACTAACCCTTATTATTATTTTGATTATTTTAAAGGGAATAAACTTCCTCCCTTTCCTAAAAAATCAAACCCTTGCCAAAACTATCCTCAATCTTTCTCTTTTTGACCCTCTGGACCAATGTTGTAGCCACGTAAAATAATGAGCCTACTGTTAGAAGATCAATAATCTTTAGATTGGGCCTCTTGGAGGCCCAAGTTCTTAAATCCTTGGAATATTATGGAAGAGTAATATTCAAAATACATAATGGTTTAGATTCTACTTATGAATGCTCTTCATGTTAATGCTTAGGTTCAGAGGAAGGTTTGGGCATTGAGGGCCAAATTATTCTAGACTAGTCTATGTTTTTAAATTATGGAATTATGTACACAACATATAATAGTTGATTTATTATAACCCTCTTAGTTTTCACTATTATTGTGGTTGGGATTGGTGCTAAAATTAAAGGTGAAGCTAATTAGATAGAGAAAGTAATAATTTGAGTGATGGGTTGGTTGATGGTTGGGATGGAAAGAGATATGGTTAAAGGGATGTAAATTGAAGGAATGGTAACTATAGTAGTGGAGATTAAATAAGGTGAAGTGTCAATACTAAAAGTATCATTTGGGTGAATTAAAAAGAGACTAGCAGAAATTGTATCTAATAAAAAATGCATCATGTCTACAAATCAATCTTGGATAGAAGAAGGAGGAGAATACCTACACTTCCAATTGGGAATACATTTGTTAAGCAGGATCATGACCAATATGGGGATATTCAAGACTTGATAAGGGGATCACTTGTCATAATACACCATGCTAGGAAGGGTTCCAAAGCCTACAATCTAACACAATCATGTAACAATCCTAAAAGGGTCATAGGTTTAATGTTCACTCTATTCTAATAAACAAGAAAGTAAATATAATCTAGTGCTCACCAAATCTTGTGGAAAAAAGTGGGTTTTATAACCAAAACAAACTAAACTAAAAATTAATAAAATACATATGCTCATGTCAATGTATATAAAATCCTAATTCACAGGAGAGAAGCATAATTGCATTATCTATTGTTGGAAATATTGTCATTGATGTCAAAGGTCTAGCATTATTGGTGATAAAGGCCCCATTGCATTTAATGTTGTTTGTAATAAATATATCTTGGCTAATATGAGTTAAATATTTATTTAATATTAACAAATATATTTTTGGTTGCATATGAGACAAAAGAAGGGCCCATGGAGAAGTCAAAGAGCCACATGATAAAGACAAAAGAAGGATGGGATGCATTTTCCTATGAAGAGTCATCTTGGGTAATTCCAAGAGTCACCAAGTGAAGACAAAAGAGGAAGGGTGAAATTTCTCATGAAGGACACTTTAAGGAATATGAAAAGTCACCAAGATGAAGACAAAAGAGGGAAGGACATTTTTGGTCATGAAGGGTCACCACATGACTTTTCAAAGGCTTGAATATGAAGGGTCATACAAGTTTGGAACCATTTTCCATGAGGATTGAAGGGTCACAAAGGGGGAAGGCCAAAGGTCATTTGGAAAGATATAAATAAAGGCTTGAGAAGCCATTTTTAATAGGAGATATAGAGGTTGATTTGATATTGTAATATCTAGCTTAGAAGAGCAATTGTGAGAGATGAATATGATTTGTATTTGTTATATCTAGCTTAGAAGAGCAAAGGTGAGAGAGAGAAAAGAGATGTATTAAGCTATCATTTGTTGAGATAACAATATTGAGAGATAGGTGTGTGGTATACACAAAGGGGTTGGTGCTCCTGTGGGTTAGTGCTCATGAATTGTTGCTGGGTTGGTGCTCTTATGGGTTGGTGCTCACGAATTGTTTCTAGGTTGGTGCTTGACAAAGGGGTTGGTGCTCCTGTGGGTTGGTGCTCATGAATAGTTTCTAGGTTGGTGATCAACAAAGGGGTATGGTGCTCCTATGGGTTGGTTCTCATGAATAGTTGTTGGGTTAGTGCTCAACAAAGGGGTTGGTGCTCCTGAAAGCTTGGCTTACGAATATTGTTTGGGTTGGTGCTCATTCATATACTTGAGATTGTTCTCTATGGTTTTTCCCACATTGGGTTTCCATGTTAAATCTGGTGTCTCTCTCTATCTTGTGTGGTGTTTATTGTTTGAGTTTTATTCCATTTCTTGAATGTTTGATTAAGTGGAATTTGGTTAAAGAAAAGTTTTATAAGATATATGATATACTGATTCACCCCCCTCTTAGTATATCTCATAATTAACAATTGGTGTCAGAGTAGGTTTATTTAGAAAAGTTTTACAGCTTGAAGGTAGATTGGGAAAGCACGATGGCTAGGTCACAGGAAGGATTTTCTACAAATAAGGCACCTTTGTTTGATGGGATGAATTATGCTTTTTGGAGCATGAGAATGAAGGTTTATTTGATGGCCCTTGGATTCGACATATGGAAAGCAGTGTTGGAGGAATATGAAGAGCCACATACGTCTGTAATTACTCCAACATAAAAGAAGGAAAGTGAATGTAATTCTAAAGCTTTAAATGCTATTCTATGTGGTTTATTTGAATCTAAATTTGTTAAAGTTATGCAATGTAAATCTGCTCATGAAAATTGGGTAAAACTTGAGAATATTTACAAAGGTGATGGAAAGGTTCAACAAGCTAAGCTTCAGACTTTTAGAAGGTAGTTTGAAAGTTTGAAGATGGAAGAAGAAGAAGATATAGCAAGTTATCTCTTACGAGTTGATCAAATAGTAAATCAGATTCAAGGTCTTGGAGAAATGTTGGATGAGTCAACATTGGTGAAAAAGGTTTTGAGATCTCTACCAATGAGATATGATGCAAAGGTTTTGGAAATCAAGGAGATGAAGAATTTAGACAATTAAAAGATGGATGAGCTTCATGGTATTCTCACAACATATGAGATGCAGACATAACAAGATAAACCCTCAAATAGAGAAGCGACTTTCAAGACATCAAAGAAGGAGAAAGCTAAGATTCAAGAATCAAGTGATAGTTCTAGTGATGATGAAGATGACAATGGAGCACTTTTAATTCATAGGTTGAAAAGAGGAACAGGTAAATATCAAGGAAAATTACCTTTTAAATGTTTTAATTGTGGAAAGATTGGACATTTTTCAGCTAGATGCCCAAATAAGGTTAATGATGATGAAGAAGAAAAGCCTACATATAAGAAGAATTTCAAAGGCAAATCCAAGAAAGGATTCAAGAAGAAGAGCTTGTATTGTAAGGATCCTAGCTCAGTCAAAGATAGTGGAGTCAGTGATTCAGAAGAAGAAGAAGAGATTCTATTCATGGCCATACATGAAGATGATCAAGAACAAGAAGAGGAAGCTGAAGTGAATATGGAAGGAGAGCTCATTTGTTCCTTAGAAGAGTTAGAAGATGTTCAAAAGAAAAATCAAAGATTAAAGCACCAGATCGAGAAAAATGAACAAGAGTGAAAGGAAATGATTGAAGATCTACAAGCACACTTTGAAGAATCCAAGAAGAATGAAGAAGATCTCACATCACAGTTGGAAATAGCAAGAAAAGAATGTCAAAGGTATGTTATTGAAATTGCCTCTTTAAAAGAAGATATTGAGAAAGTAGTCAATGATAAAGTAGTTAGTAATTCAAAATTTGAGGATAGCACTAACATGCTAAATAAGATATTGGAAAGTCAAAAAGTAAATTTAGATAAGACATGGATTGGTTTTGAAAAGAAAAAGAGCTATGCTGAAGCTCTTACAAAAGAGGAAACAAAAAGGGGAGAAGTGAAAAATATAGAGGACATTTCAAATAGAGAAGGCTAGAAGGAACAAAGCTACAAAAGGCAATCAGGTCAAAGATATACAGACATGTCTTATTTTCATGGCCATTTTTTTTATTGTAATGGATATGGTCACATGAAATTAGAATGTAGAAAAAGAGATAACAATTTTAGAAATAAGGAGAAGGAAATCAAATAGAGTCAAGTAGAAGCCACAACTCTTTTGCCCCTCTATCAAGCTTTGAAGAAGAGACCATAGTATGCTACAAGTGAAACAACTTTGGACACATAGCTCGGTATTGTAGAAGCGTGTTCAAGTCAGTCAAGAAGGATCAGAGTTTCAAATCTCCATTTATCAAGAAGAAGGTTTAGAACTGTTCATGGCAAAAGAAACAACCTAAAGATTCTATGATGGTTTAGACAACCCTGCATGTAAGAGGTAAAGATCAGCCATGGTTAATTGATAGTGGATGTTCGAGGCATATGATAGGAGATAAAAGTAAATTCATATCTCTAAATAAGATCAATGGTGGTACAGTGAGATTCAGAGATAAAACCACTACTAGGATAGCCTAAAAAGGTACTTTGAGTTTGGATTATGGTAGAACTAAGACTAAGATTGTTTTATATGTAAAAGGTCTTAAGCCTAATCTGTTGAGTGTTAGTCAAATATGTGATCAAGGATACACATTAAAGTTTCATGTTGAAGGTTGTGAGATTAGAAGAAAAGATTCAAATGAGTTGATTACAGATGCTCAAAGGATAGGGAACAATGTATATGTTTTGTCAGATATCTTCTCAAAGGCACGATCAAAGGATACATTCAAAGATCGATGAGAGGAGTTTGGAGTAATTTCTATTACTTCTTTCCATTGATGTTCAGTATCAATTGAGGGGGAGCTAAGTGTCAGCTCCAAGTAGGCCCTTTGTTATTGATGTCAAAGGGGGAGAATAATAGGTATAGGTACAGGTGAAAAAATAGGTACAGGGAATAGGTATAGGTTGCTACAGTAAGAGGGAGTTACTGTATGTTTTCAGATGATGGTATGTGCAGGTAACAAGATGTGGCAATTTTAGGATTGAGGTTGCCATCAATGACAAAGGGGGAGATTGTTGGAAATATTGTCATTGATGTCAAAGGTCTAACATTATTGGTGATAAAGGCCCCATTGCATTTAATGTTGTTTGAAATAAATATATCTTGGCTAATATGAGTTAAATATTTATTTAATATTAATGAATATATTTTTGGTTGCATATGAGAGAAAACAAGGGCCCATGGAGAAGTCAAAGAGCCACGAGATAAAGATAAAAGAAAGATGGGACACATTTTCCCATGAAGAGTCATCTTGGGGAATTCCAAGAGTCACCAAGTGAAGACAAAAGAGGAAGGGCACAATTTCTCATGAAGGACACTTTAAGGAATACAAAAAGTCACCAAGATGAAGACAAAAGAGGGGAGGACGGTTTTGGTCATGAAGGGTCACCACATGACTTTTCAAAGGCTTGAATATGAAGGGTCATACAAGTTTGCCACCATTTTCCATGAGGATTGAAGGGTCACAAAGGGGGAAGGCCAAAGGTCATTTGGAAAGCTATAAATAAAGGCTTGAGAAGCCATTTGTAATAGAAGATATAGATTTTGATTTGATATTGTAATATCTAGCTTAGAAGAGCAATTTTGAGAGATGAATATGATTTTTATTGATTATATCTAGCTTAGAAGAGCAAAGGTGAGAGAGAAGAAAGAGATGTTGTATTGAACTATCATTTGTTGAGATAGCAACATTGAGAGATAGGTGTGTGGTATACACAAAGGGGTTGGTTCTCCTGTGGGTTGGTGCTCACGAATTGTTGTTGGGTTGGTGCTCGAAAAAGGGGTTGGTGATCCTATGGGTTGGTTCTCGGCAAAGGGGTTGGTGCTCCTATAGGTTGGTGCTCATGAATAGTTGTTGGGTTGGTGCTCGGCAAAGGGGTTGGTGCTCTTATGGGTTGGTGCTCACGAACAGTTGATAGGTTGGTTCTCGGAAAAGGGGTGTGGTGCTCCTGTGGGTTGGTGCTCCTACAAGCTTGGCTTGTGAATATTGTTTGGATTGGTACTCATTCATATACTTGAGATTGTTCTCTGTGGTTTTTCCCACATTAGGTTTCCACGTTATATCTGGTGTCTCTCTCTATCTTGTGTGGTGTTTATTATTTGAGTTTTATTGCATATCTTGAATTTTTTATTAAGTGGAATTTGGTTAGAGGAAAGTTTTATAAGATATATGATATACTGATTCATCCCCCGTCTTAGTATATCTCGTGCTTAACATCTATCTACTCTTACAAAGGAGAAATAAAGCTAGGAATACTTACCTTTGAAGATGAACCCATTGAGCCTCAATCTCTCCCTTGTCCAAGGTGATTTTTAAGAGATTTTTGTGGTATGTAAAGATAAAAAGACAAATAATCTCTAGGCTACACAACCTATCTATGCATCTAAAAGACTTCTTCACAAGACAAGATATGTATCTCTAAATAAAGTATGGAACCCTAAGTTTTATTCTTCAAGTAGAATGGTCAATAAGCAGATGTTCATTTAAACTTATTATTATTTGCTTATATATTCTCAAATGGTTGTAAATGAACTTGTATATATAGGTAGATCTTTCCCTAAATATTTTTGAATATGTTGGCATATAAGATCAACTTAGTTGACCCTATATGTTTTTGAAAGATAAATCACTTTCCTAAGCTAGGTCAGATGAAAGGCTGAAAAAAATCTAAGTGAAAAATACCATATAGGGTCAACTTATTTGACCCTATACAATAATTAGAGGCTGAAAAATATACAGGGTCAACCCAGTTGACCAAGTATAGTCAATTGGTGAAAGGGGGTCAAGGCAAGAAAAAGGAGGATAAATCATGATAAATGATTGGAAATGGGTATAATAGAGAAGAATAATATTAGGGTAAATGGTTTTAGGAGACAAGTGTGTAGATAGAAAGTAGAAAAAGGGATAACAATCTTATGAAGCACCAATGTTCTGCTCATCCCTTTCTCGATGTACCCATTAAGGCGTGCACTCAAAGAGATTGAGACTCAATGGGTTCTTATAAGATATAAAGTGTCATAATCAATAAAAGTTAAAAATATTATGTGTATACATATGACCCACTTGAATTTCATCACATGTTATGTAAGTGCAACGTGAGATGGTGCTTCAGGAAATAGAACATGATAACACACAATGCTGATGCTAAGTAAAGTACAATAAGAAAAAAAATAAAATAAATGAAAGGATATAATTTAAAAACACATACCTTTACTTACCTTAGTTTTGTAGATAAATAAGTATACTACAAGATATGTGAAGGCATCCAATGTGAAGAACACTAGGTGAACCTGTAGAAGTTAATATAAAAAATAGCCAAAAATTGATTTTTTTAATAAAATAGGCATATGATAGTGGAAATGATTCTCTACGTCATCACAAATCTAACAAATTTTACAATTTTAAAAATAGATAAGTAGAAATAAAGATATAAGAAAAATAAGGAATCTTCTTGAAAATAATTGAAGAGTTTGAATTTTGAAAAGTGTTTTTAAAAGGGAGAAAGATAATTCATTTGTTATTTTGACATGTGAAGGAGAGAGAAAGAGCTTTAGAGACCAAACAAGCTAGGATGGCGAAGAGATGATAGGATAGATGAGGAAAAGCTCCAGGAGTGGTAGTAGGTGCACTACAAGTATGTAACTATGAATCTTAAGCCAGTTTTGGAGTACTTAATGAATTAAGTGTATTTTTATAAAAAACATATTTTTTAGCATTTCTAGATGTTAGAATAAAGACAAATTAGATTTTATAGGTAGGAAAATCCAAGATGGGAATGGGTTTGAAGGAATTAGGGAGAAAACCACAAAAATGCACTTTTTTAGGAAAATGCAAGGGGTCAGCAGGGAAAAAATAACTAGGTCAACCCAATCAACCCAATACATTGAAGATGAGAAAAATCCACATTGTTAACCCAGTAGGTATGTGCTGAGCCTATATGTTTTACAGACTATCAACCTAGTATAGTTTTTCCAATTGATCTATAAAGTCTAGGATGACAATGTAGTACTAGGGAAGGGAAAATAAGAGGGTTGACTTAGATTTTTAAGTCAACTAAGTTAAAAATAGGAAAATTTTAGTCAAAGTAGGTTGACTAAAGAACTAGAATGGTAAGGAAATGCGTACAAAAGGCCAAAAGAGGGCTAGAATGGCCTGAAATGACCAAGTAAGGGCAAACAGGACCAAGTAGGATAAAAATAGGTAAAAATGAATGAATTAAAGAAATTTAAGCTTGTTTTTTATTAAAATTGTAAAAAGAATGTATTGTGATTATACATGATATTGAAGATCTAATACATCTTTTATTATTTTTTGATTGTAGGGATGACCCAAGTTTTAGTGATTGGTAGACACACCATAGCTATCAGATCTACTAAAGCATATGATGATAGGATATAGAGTTAGACTAGTGTCTATAGGCCTAGGAGGGATAGCTAATATGTGTAGGATTCCCCTAAGTACATATCTTTTAGTCATGTTCCTAGGATCTTGGGAATGACTAACTAACAACTTTAGATGGGAGGTGGATGGGGACATGGTAGAGGTAGCTATCAATCTAGAGGATGTACATGCCATCCTTGGTTTATTGATAGTAGGAACACTGGTGACTACAAGTATACCAAAAACATAGAGGAGAGGAGAGTATTAGTCATGTGGGCTACAAGCTAAGCAATAATATTGGTGGGTAGGAGAGTTAGTATGTTTGATGTATATACATCACATATTCCAAATATTTAGAAATCTATGATAGGGCTTGTGACACATCAAGTGTTATGTTACAAGTCAGATGGTAAGGTACCACTTTTTGTGGAAGCCTTAAGCAAGATGATCTTATAAAAGGGAGTATTATATGATCTCATCTCTATCATCTAGGTCCACCTCATACATGATATATATGAGCTGTTAGTTAGAGGGCATAAGTAGATAGAACTGATCATATTACTAATGGCTTACATATATGAGAGCTTTCCTATATATTTGTCAGCTAGGTTGCTCCATGCAGTTGATGATAGGTTACCTTGAGTGCAAAGATGGAGAGAGGACCAAGTAGCATAGACCATGCCTCACATGCCATCACTATAGATGGTGAGACATGTGACATAATATGGCATCCATATGGGCACATAATGACTATATGGCTAAGTTGGGACATAGTTACACTAGCTATAATGAGGACAAAGGTAGTTAGACACTACACTTAGTAGAGAAAGCCACATCTAGTGATATGGGTACTAGGATAGATGGGCATACGTCATATAGTGAAATTGATATTAATGCTTGAGTAGTGGGCTTGACATGTGAAAGATCCATAAGGGAAGAGTGGACTAGGGCCACTAGTGATGAGGCTGATACTCAGACCACATTATGAGTGACCACGGACTGGGTGAGCATGATAGGGAGCAGAGTAGGAGGAGATGGGTGAGAGTGGAAACTATTTCCATCCCTAATGACCCAACACATGAGTTAGAGGAGATTTGGATGATAGAGAGGCCACTCAAGCATAGGCTAAGGTGGATGCAATCCATGATAGCCATATTTGAGCTAAGGAGGTGACATATAGATGAGGTGATAGGAGGATACATAGATGGAGAGATTGTGCTAGGATATTACATGGATGGTGAGAACATAGTGGCTGAGATATAAATAGGTAATAAAGATGATTAAATTATTGCTTAAGTTTGTATTTTGAAATAAAGACTAGAGGTAGATAGATATTATTAGATATAAAAGTGATCTAATATCTATTTGGCTCTGATTTTATAGGAATAACTAAGGATAAGGAGGAGAGATGGGCTTCCCTTGTGAGGAGAGAACTCCATGATGTCTTATATGAAACTCTACATCTGTATGACCCCATTATATTAGAGGGCCCCAGTGTACAATCTACCCCAGCTCAGGTGAGTTGGTTCAGATTAGCCAGAGAGGTAAAAAGGCAAATATGAGCATAGAGAGAGAGCACGTATCCAGTAATAGAGATGTGTTTAAGAGAGATATGGGTATGGTAGGATTTAGTACAGGATAGGTATGTGCATCTAGATATAGTGATGTAGATGACACATACACATATAATGAACTACACCCAATTGGTGTAGGCATAGGCATATGTAGCACACCTATAGGGATAGGTAGAGGGACTGAGATCTTGGATGAGCTCCTTAAAATGTATTATTTAGAGGAGCTAGATTGAGGCCTGGTAGACAACATGGATAGGCCACAAGATAGACAAGATGAAGCCCAGTCATAGAGTTGGAGCATTGTAGATGGTTGTACTTATGTCAAAACTCATGATATATATATATATATATATATATATATATATATATATATATATATATATATATATGATGTATCATTTTGGGATATTGATGTTGATTATGTATGTTGTCATCATTATGGTTGTGGTTGTGGATGCTTTGGATATATTTCTTTCTAGCACATGTATTTAGCTATTATTGTACATCCTATAGGAAATATATGTTATTTGGTTTCTTTTCTATCATTATGTAGGACACATGCATGGTTAAAAAGAAATAGACAAAAAGGACTTGGTAAAATATAATCAATCAAAAATGTACTACACTATTTCAAGTTGGTAAATGTGTAATAACAAGAAAATGACTAAGTATAAATAACCAAGGGATGGTAAAATAAAGGAATTTTTTTAAAAACCAAATTGAAAGATTTTTGCACCAAATTAAAATAAGTAAAATCATACTAAATCACGTTGAGAAGTATGAAAATAATGTAATAAAATGGAAGGTATGTAAAAGGGCACAAATGATATAAAAATAAATAAATTAAGTCAATCAATTATAATAAACCATGTTGGGAAGTGTAAGAGAAAAATAAAATTGGCAAAAGATTGGTCTTAAATTTATCACACTAATTCAAGCTAGGAAGTGTGAAAAATTCAAGAAATGGTTATATTCTTAAATGCATTCAAAAAATAAGAGCAAAATAAAAATTAAGTAAGCATAAAAACACACTAAATCAATTTGGAAATCATGTAAATGATGTGTAACTTCATAATTGATCACATCTTATCTCATATTTGACACATGTAATTTTATTTGTGACTTGAATTATTGGAAAATTTTGTGAAGAATGTCAGGTCCTATCCAAAGTCTTATACTAAAAATCACAAAGAGAACACCACTGGGGTGGTAAAATTAGGGCAATCGGGTAAAAAATGATGCGGATAATAGGAAGGAAAAAGGTGGTAATTTGTGAGAGACACTAGATCCTACCCTTGGTCTGAAAAAGCAACTCATAAATGAAATACCAAGGTAAGTGATCAGTAGATAAAGCAATATTTCTCAAGATGAAATATGAGGGATATAGGGAATGGAAAAGGGAATGCAAAAATCAAGACTTAGGTGTCTTATGAGAAGACCTTAGGAGTCAAGAGGTATAATAAGGACATGAAAAGACTCTAAGTGACTAGTGACCATCAATTTACAAAGGAAACCTGTTCACTATAGACATAAAGCTTTATAGGAATATAAATGTGCTACTAATATCAACTCATGAAGGTATATTGGTACAAAAACAAATTAAAATGGACCTACCTTCCCATGATGTGTTCCCTATTATTCAAGACCCCTTATAGAGTTGTTGATCTACTACAAAGATTGGGTACTTGCTTGAGAAAGTAGGTAGCACTACAAGATTTTTTATTCTCCTCTTATAATATACTGGCCTATCAAATCCCAAGGGACCTCAACTCTATCATGAATCCAACTGTGAAGTTTGAGCTTCAACTATAAAAAGGATATGTGTTTTTAATAACTTATTTTAGTGTGATTTAACTTTTAAGAATATTTTTTTATTTTGTATCATTGCCTTTTGTAAAATGATTTGGATTTTAAAATTTTATGGCTTTTTAATATTCCTCCTCCATATAGATTTGGAATGAATAATCATGAGATATGTAGTGATGCACATGAATGAGCTTTAAGATAAGGCTAAAGTAAGATAAGTAACCAAAGATAAAGACTGACTAGGACACTTATGCTTAACAATAAACTAGTATGTGATCTCAAGTCTCAATCGTGTATATACTTAGTTTACAAAAAAGGAAGAAGGGAAAAAGGAGATCCAAAGTTTTATTGGTTAAAGGAAAGTATAATGAGATGCATTATTTTCCAACTGATCACATGGTAATAGAAGACAAGGACCAAAGGGAGCATGGTTTGTATAACCAAGTCACATTCACAATTATCTATGAAAAATAAATATAAGAGAGAAAATAATCATGAAGGCAAGAATTGAGTTTTGAGAAAAAAATAAGAAAGAAAGAGAATACAATGATAAATAAAAATAATCATACACAAATATAAATGATAATATAATAAAGATATAGTAAAAAAATAATATCACTATATATGAAAAATATGAATTTGACATAGCATTAAATGATATAATAGATAGATAAAAATAAAATTGGAGAACACATCCAGCCAAAATGTAAATTTAAAGGCACCATGCATGTGATAATAAATACTGATAAATATTCCCACACACATTAACTAAGATATCAAATAAATCTCTATGAAGATGGATACAAACTACTACTAATGTCTCATCAATCTTCAATGAAAACTAGGAAAATACTTCTCTTTTAATCTCCTCAACTGAAAAAGTAGGAATACTCGATGAATCATGATGAGGAGGGAAATCAGGCAAAGGATGCTCAAGAGAATTCATGGGAGTGGGATTTATGGGAAATGTATGAATCACTGATGGAAAATGATCCATGGGTGAAGGACTCATAGGTAGAAAAGGATCCACAGGTGAGGGAAGGTCCACAAGTGAAGGAATCATAGGTGAAGGCATAAAAGGTGATGAAGGGACCATAGGAGGGGATGGAACCACTGAAGGTGGATCCATGGGAGAAGAGGAATAGACTTCTTATGGGAATGACCTATGGGAGGAATGGAATAAGATCTAAGAATAGCTATAAGGTGATCCTTAAGGTGTTGTTAAAGGATGTAGTAATGATTAGTGTGATTGGTGCCACATTGGTGATAAAAATAATATACCTCACCATAATTAGGTATATATTTAGGTAGAACCTTCTACGGAGGCATGGATTTGCATAAATAAGGAGAGGAAGGATACAAAGTATCAATATTCTATCACAACTTAAAATAATGGGTAGAAGAATGACTATCTATCCCATGGAAGCAATAGATATGCTTGTGAGTGATCTTAGGAGAAGCACTCATAGAAAGAGGTATAACAAGAGTAAAAGAAGATAGAGAAGACTCATTAGACCATTTGGTGGGTAATGAAGCCATCTTAGTCAAGGGAAGCAAACCATCACCAAGGGAAGGTGATGATGGAGGAGGAACAAAACTAGGTTCAATGGAAGGATCAATGGGATGAGAAGCAAGGTAGGCTTAACAAGACTAAGAACAAGATAGGATTAACTGTAGAAGGAGTAAGAATGGGATAAAATATAGAGGGAATGGGAATGGGCTCTGATAAGGAATCTACTAAGGGAGGATCAATATCTATAGAAGGTTTAATAAGGGTCACACTAATCACGAGAGTAAAATAGCTACGATGATTAGGGTACCTAGAAAAATGGTAAGGACCAATCATAGCATGATCCATGAGCATAATCCTATGAGGATCCTCAAAAATTGGAGGTGTTGGTGACATCTCTACCCTATGATAAAGAGTAAAATACTAAAATTAGGAACTATAAACTAAATAAGATGGGAAGATACATGAAAAGACTTAAGTAAAGAAGAATGATAATGGATAATCTTGATATCATAGGCCTATACAAGACCACCTAAAAATGGATCATATAAGGAATAACCATCATCATAATCTGGGGTGTGAAGAACAATGACACAAATATGGATGACCTTGTCATCCAAGGAAGTGTGGTGAATAGAATATCAAGTCCTGGTTAAGACTATGGGAATATCATCTCAAAAAGGCTTGTGAGAATGAGGCTACAAAGAAATAGGAAGCTATGAGATGAGATAATGTGAGAGATTATAATTTTTAATATTTAGGTTAATATCATTGGTCTCATCATCATTAGAATATAAAAGGTTAGGCAGAATGTTCCTAATGAGTTTTGGATGGCCATTATAACCTTAAGCTAAATTAACAAGAAAGTTAAGATGCTGAGACTCATAGATTGGAATGTTGGGTAAAAGTTCAAGAGTAAGAATCTTGAAGACACCACGGTCTTGGAATTGTTCAAAATTCTAAGGGTTAGTGTCACCCTGAATCCTATAAATGGCTCTGTTATGAGGAAATTTAATGAATTAGCAAGCAGAAGAAGTAATATCTCTCATACAATGGTCCATGACTTATCAAGAGAGATGTTATAAGAAAAGGGAAAGTTAAAGATCATCACCTTCATGTGAATGGTGATAGGCGGCACAATAATGGGAAGCCACACATAACCTAGAGGAGGCATTTTCCTTTTATCATATCCTTTGTAGGAGTTATGTGTAGACTTGAGATTACATTATGAATATCTAAAGGTCTTAATAAAATCAAGAGATGCAACATAGGTACCAAAACCATCATCAATTAATGCATGCTTAACTTGGATATCACTTACTTGAACATTAATTAATAAGGGAATATTATCTGTATGAAGTAGAATCTCATCAAGAATTATAGAAGCTATAAGAAATTTTAAGGAAAGATAAGTATCCATTGTTTCATCAATGTTGATAGATTTTTCTTCACATTTTTGTAATATATTATCCTTGAATCTAGACAAGTCACCTTCCTATCTTGCTAGGGGAGGACAAGGGACATTCATCTCAAATAATAGTTACATAAGACAGTTTTTATGACTTGGAGAAGTCCTCATAAGCTCAAGAAATGTAATTTGGGATGGGAAATTAGTGAGTTCTATTATGGGATCCCACTTATCATAACCCATAAGAAGGTTGTTAGATATAGGTGCATAATGATTAAGGAGGTCCTTGAAATGAAGAGCCAAAGTGAATTAAAATTTATATTGATAAAAATAAGATTTGGAAAAAGGTTTTATATCATGTTGTGATGATGAAGTAGTTGATTCAAGTTGATTTTGATAATTGGTATAAGAAATTTTAGTAGAAGATTGATTATCATTAATGTTAAAATATGATGAAAGAGTGATAAAAATATAAAATGAATTGTTATCCAAGGGAGAATAAAAAATTGAATCATCAAAAGTTATAAGGTCATCTTGCCCCAACTCATTTAAATGAGTTGGCAAAGAATCCTAGATAACACAATATGTTATAGATGAAGGAGTTTAGATAGGTTGTGAATCAATAAAAGTAACCAACCTTTGTATATTAGTCATGTTAACCACATTCTCTTCAAAATTGGGTTCGACAAGACTTTCTACATTATTGGTGAAAGGGGTGGATTTGTCTTGATTGTCTTGGATAGGTTGATGATTAGGAAGAGGGTATTTGTAGATAGCCAAATGAGCATTGGCTTGGTTTAATGATTGAGATTTATCATTTAATTTGTAATCTTTAAAAGAAATTTCATAAGCTTGTTGATGATTTTGAATGATAGAATCATGATCAAAATTCAGACCTAGAAGAACATCCATAGCTAAATTATGAATTTGGCTATAGGTCTCATGAGAATGATCCCAACTTATATGAAACCAACAAAACTTGTTAGGATCATACTAGGATTTCATAGGATGGGTAGGGTCAAGTTCTCATGGAAGAGGCCTAGGTAGATGCTTAATCAATTCAACTGAGGATAGAGGTTTATGCAAATTAATGTTGTTTGGTGAAGATAAATGAGGATTGGTATATTATTGAGAAGGGGGAGCTAGTTCTGATGAAGGGGTAGGAATGATATCTTAAACATTTTGAATGGTGTCATAAGAATATGTAACACTATCATTGGTAACATTATGATTTGTTCTTAAGTAAGAGATGAGGGCCCATAGAAGATTGGGGTGGCTCAAATTGATGCATAAATAAATCTTGTCATTTGGATTGATAAATAGCCTCCTCCAATGTATGTGGAGAGAGGGTGCAAACCTGATATTGAAGTTTAGGAAAAATAAAATTGTTAAAGAGATGGAAAATATTATCATCAACCATGTTATGTTGACATTTGTTTGACAAAGTTTTTCACCTTTTAAAAAAAGCTAGAGCAGTTTCATTTTCAAGTTACTTTCAATTTATGAAATGGGCCAAAGTGTTTTCAAGAAGAACAATAGTTTGAAATTATTAAACTAAAGAATTCACTAAATCCTCCAAACTAGTAATGGAATTAGTTCTAAGTTGGTTGTACCAATCCAAGGCATCACCTGTGAGAGTTTTGGATAAGAGTTTGGTAGCGGTAAAGGTGTTCAATTTGATCTAATCCTTATAAAGATTTATAATTTTTTTAAGATGAAGGGTGGGATAAATAGATCTATTATAAGAAATTATAGGTTTGATACCTCTTATATCAATGTTATCAATTTGAGTAGTGATAGGTTTAGTTTGGATATGCTTAATGGTTTTGTCGACCAAAGAAGGTTGAGGAATGAGATTGATTTGAGAATCTCGAAGAGGAGGAGGGGGTACATTATCGTTATGTGTGCCAATCCATTATTTGGGGATGAGATTAAAGATGAATAAGGTGGTTTTTCATTCTCATCATTTGATTTGTGTTATGAGATTGAAAGGTATTCATTTAATTAAGTGTTTGTAATAATAGTTGATGTGTTTGATTAGGATTATTAGAAGCATTAAAGGTGGTAATAGTGGCTTGGGTACCATTATTGGTGTTGATAGGAACTTGAGAGAAATTATGAGAATGTGAGGCACTAGTGGAAAAATTTACTTGTGTAGCAAAAGATGGACTAGTGAATGGTTGAGAAGAAGAAGCACTAGAAGCATGATTACCTTGGTCAGTAATGATGCACTAGTGGAAGGATTAAGGATAGTGGATCTTATGAGAGGCACACTTGATGTAGAACCTAACATGTTAGTGGACGTACTAGGCATGGAGGTGGAATAAGTTAGAGAAGAAGATGTCATGATATGAGAAGTGGTCATAATCAAAGGAAGAGGTTGAGAATCAAAGAAAGTGGTACCCCCAAATCTAGTTGAGAATATAGAAGTAGGTGAATGAGACTCTTCAAATTGACCACTAATCATAAGATTGTAAATAGTAGAAGGATATTTTCTTCAATGTTGAGGAAATTTAGAGATAAAGAAGAGAATTTTGGGAGTATAATCTAGTTTGGGTTGGTCTTCTAATGAGAAAAGAGGATTACATTGTGAAGAGGTATTAGGATGGATCCCATAATTCATTGTGCAAGTGGAAATATGAACATTACTAGCATCCAAAAGAGGATCCCTACTCTGTCTATGGGATACCCTATGAGGGTTAGTAAAATTCATCATGTCTGTTGATTGAAACTCAATATTATCATCAAGCAAAAATTTCATGATGAAGGGAAATAAAGAGAGATGAGAAATCAAGGAAAGAGGAAATGATAGAAATAGTACATGGTCGATTAGGTTAACCTAGAAAAAAAAGGGTATACAAAGAGTATAAGGTTGAATGGGTTGATCTAGAACAATAAATAGAGGTTGTAAAAAGAGTGAATAGGGTTTACAAATAACATAGGGGTAACTATACAAAAATTTTCCATCTTTCCACTCTGAAGCACAAAGCTAAAACTCATATTCCATACCTAAAAAAAGGAGATCTGAAGATTTTAGAGGAAAAGGAAATCAAGGAGGAATTTCTCATCCCTGATGAAGGCTGACCTCAATATCAATCTAGAAAGTCAGGCTGATATCCTACGTGTGATTCCTCCTCTAGTCTCAAAGGAATAGAACAAAATGTTATGTTTAATACCAAAGGATGAGGAAATCTTTAAAGCTGTCTGTTCTCTAGGAGGAGATAAAACACCTGGATTAGATGGATTTCCCATGTTCTTCTTTCAAAAACTCTAGAAATTTATTGGCAAAGATGTAAGTAATGCGGTGAAGGAATTATTTGGAGCCAAAAAAATGCTTAAGGAAATTAATTCCACCTTTTTGTGTTTGATTCCAAAGAAGATTGGTGCTGATTCTCCTGATCAGTTTAGACTGATTAGCCTGTGTAACTCTTTCTACAAGATCATATCCAAAGTACTTACATCTAGACTTATTCAAGTGATTCCTTCGATAATTGCTGATCAGTAAAATGGATTTATCCTAGGTAGACAAATTCTCAATTCTATAATTACTGCTCATGAGAATATACATTCATTATTCAGCTTTAACAATCAGGGTTTCATTATGAAAGTTGATATTGTAAAAGCATATGATAGGGTGGACTGGTTATTCCTTTCAAATAGCCTTATAGCTTTTGGCTTTGAAAAAAAGGTGGTTGATATTATTTACTAGTTGATTTCTACTTCCTCTATTGTTTTAATGGTAAATGGAAGTTCCTCCCATTTCTTTAATCCATCACAGGGGCTGAGACAAGGGGACCCTATATCCCCCATTCTGTTTGTAATTATGGCTGACTGTATGGGAAGATATATAGGGGATTTGGTCTGTAAAGGTCTATTTAAGGGATTGAAACCCTCTTCTCATCCTCTAATTTTCTCCCACGGACAATTTGTTGATGATACTATCTTCATGGGAAAAGCTGAAGTCAAGGAAGCAATAAATCTGAAGCAAGCTATAAATTTATATTCGTTTGCTTCTGGTCAGTTGATTAATTAGAATAAAAGTGTAGTGTTCTTCACCAATACCCCAATTCAGAGACAAAATAAAATTGCTAAAATCCTTGGATGCTCTATAGGTTCTTTCCCCTCATCTTACTTGGGTCTTCCTCTTGGGATGAAAGTCCCTGAAGCCTTTTGGGAGGATCTTAATTAACAAATTCAGTAAGAAACTTGCAGGATGGAAAGGAAATTTTCTAAGTCAGGCAGGAAAGTTAACCCTCCTTAAAGCAAGTCTTCAAAGCATACCTACTTATGCTTTAAGTCTTTTCAGAATTCCTACCAAATTTGCAGAAGCTATTGAAAAAATCCAAAGAAACTTTCTATGGACTGGTACTAAGGAAAAAAGGAGGATGCCTTTAATTGCTTGGGACAATATATGCAAACCTTTCAGGGAAGGAGGGTTGGGAATAAGGAAAATTAGAAGTATGAATACAACTCTCTTAGCAAAATTAGGATGGAGGGTTTATCATGAAAACAAAGAATTGAGTAACATATAGAAGTATAAGTATTTATTTAATGCAAAACCCCTTTTTGAATTCTTTTCTTACCCTGACGTTATCCGACCATCTTCCATATGGGGGGGCAGTTCAGGGAACTAAACAAATTTTAGAAGAAGGATGCTCATGGAAAGTTGGTAATGGAATAAAGGTGAAATTATGGGAGGATGCTTGGTTAAAAGAATAACCTTTGATAGAAGAATTCCAAGATAAAGAGGTAATTGATCGATGTAAGCAAAGATATGGAATAATGGTAAATCAATACTGGCAGAACAATTCTTGGGTGAATTTAACTGATCTTGATCAAGATTTCAATAATATACAATTATCCCTCAATGCTATCTCTCTCTATCCTAATCTTGAGGATAATATTATTTGGCATGATGATCCTAGTGGACAATTTAAAGTATCTACCATTTTTACTTCAAAGGGAAATGGTAATAAACCTTTGTGGTCGCATGCCTGGATCAAGGGGCTTATCCCCAAAATAAATTTTTTCTACTGGACTCTACTTCAAAACAAAATCTTGACTCTTGACAACTTGTAGAAAAGAGGAATATATGTGGTGAATAGGTGTATTCAATGTAAAAAGGGTTTTGAAGATAGAGATCACTTGTTTGTGAACTGTTCTTATATGCAGCAAGTCTGGAATGAGATCCTCAATCTTTGGGGTATTGTATGGGTTGATCAAAAAATTGTGGAATTATCTTTTAAAATTTGGTACTGTCCCTCTAAGAATCTTGATGTTCTTTTTTTCTGGAAATTAACTCTTCCCCATATTTGGTGGGGTATATGGAAAGAAAGAAACAATAGAATTTTTAGAAGTAAAGAACTTCCAGGATGGGTGTTGGGTCAGAACATTATTAGAGCAATAAAAGAGAATTTATCATCACAAAGGGATCTTAATCCAACCTTTCAAATTGATAATCCCTTAAGATCAAAAAGGCCTAATGTGAAAACTGAAAATCCAAGATTAGGTGTTAAATGGAATGTCCCCCCTTATGGATGGATCAAAGGAAACTTTGATGGAGCTGCTAAAGGGAAACCGAGAAAAGTAGGATGTGGAGGAGTCTTGAGAGATCACATGGGAAACGTAATTGATGCTATTGCTATTCTCATTGGTAAGTCAAATTGTCATATTGTTGAAGCTTCTGCAGCCCTTTAAACCATTAAATTAGCTGTTGAATTAGGATATTCTAAATTATGTCTAGAAGGGGATTCCTTGAACATCATTAATATCTTAAATAACAAAAAATTATTTTCATGGTATATTGAGGCAATGGTGTTGGAAATGAAAACCTTAATTCAAAAATTTGAGAAAGTAACTATAACCCATACTTATCGTGAAGCCAATGGGGTTGCTGATTGGATAGCAAATTATGCAGTTCGAACAGGACACAAGGTGAGTTGGCAGGATACATTAAATAAGAATGTGGAACTTAGAGTGCTCATTAATCATGATGCAATTCATTCAAAGGATGAAAAGATCTACTTGGAATAGAAAATCTATGATTTGGCAGAGTGGCCTCACGGAGGAAGGATCACATTCATTAAACAAAAATATTCTAGAAAATGTGAAGTGGATTCTGTATGTGCCATAAAATAGGTGAGTTTCATTACAAGTTGATAATAGTTAGTTTCATTTCTCAGTATTCAGTGTTTGGGTGTTGCTAGATATTTGTATGGCTCACAAAATGAAAGGGGAACCAAGGAAGTAGGAACCTAAAAACTGTGAAGATTGGAAAGCAAAACAAGATGTCTAGAAGATCCTTTAGAGAGGGAAGGTTGTGAGCTACCTAGAACAGCTACATGGTTCAAAACCCCATATAATGATGGCTTTTTTCAAAAATTGGATCGATGACAGGGTTACCCTCCATGGCATCATGGTGAAACTCACTGAGGAATTCATAGCGGAGGTCATAGGGCTTCTAATGGAGGGAATAAAATTCTCAAAGCAGACCAACATTTCTAATGAGGCTTTTAGCAAATTCCCAAAGACGAATGCTGAGGAGCAGTAGTTGGAAAAGAGTGGGGATTTTTTTGACCTGGAGTAGATTAAACGAATCTGGAGAGACGTCTTATGCTACATCCATGAGTATTTCATACTTGATGGAAGAAACAAAAGAGTCCATAAATTTCACTTTGTCTTTCTGAATCATTTTAGACACAAAGTTAGAATCTCCTTTCCTTTCTATTTGCATTTCTCACTACTCCAAAGTTTATTTGTTCATAGGAAAAAGGAGTCTCATCCTAAATTGCATGAGGGATTAATTCTAATAATTGAAGGTTTCTGCAAAAACAAGGCCATTGTCCTGAATCCTTATTCGGATAAAAATAAGGACTCACAGAGAAATAATAATGAAACAGTAAAGGGAAAAGAGAAAGCTAAATCCAAATCCTCCAGCGTCAAAAAATAGAATGCTAATGAGGAAACAGAGTGGGAAAGCACTGAAAGTTTTGAGGAGGAGAGTATGGAGGAAGAGGAAGGAACAGAAAGTGGGGAATCAATCTCCAGCGAGGAAGAAGAAGATAAAGGTAAGAATGAGAAAGAAGGGGTCACTATAGAGGAAAAAACTGAAAACAATAACTATGATCTTGAGGAAAATTAACAAGTGCTAGGGGAAATTGAAAAAGATATGGATGTTCAATTTGAGGATCCTGCTTTGAAAATAGAGAAGGAACATCTAGTTTAGAATGCCAATCAAGCAATGGAAACTAGAGATCAAGTAAAGGATGATCTTATCCATAATGAAAGCCCTATTGAAACTAAGGAACAAAAATGAATGGAAAGGGAGGATCATAAGGAAGAGGATGAAGACAATCCAAAAGAGAACATAGAAGATTTAAGTGATATAGGGCAGAATGACTAGAGGCACCCCTTAATGAGCTTGGCCAAATGCAAAGCAGATGCTATCCTTCAATTTGACTCGTGGATGTACAAAGAGATAATGGGCCTCAAGAAGAAAATGGAAATATTGTAACGTAATCAGGAAGTAGATAGGAATAAAACCAACAATATGGAAAAGTAGATGAGGGATATTCCCATCAAACTTAAAGACTATGAGAACAATCTAAGGGAACTCATTAAGGAAAGTAGAATGAAGATGGAAGAAGTTACCTCTAACATATGTGCAGCTGCTGTAAACATTGGAAAATGGGCAAATGAGGAAATTAAATCCTTGGAGGGGCCTAGCAAGAGAACCAGATAGAGCTCAAGAAAGAAAGCAATGCAAGAGGGTGCTACGTCAGCGGCTATAGCTATATAGGACACTGCTATGATTGGTAAGGAAGCGGTGAAGATGATTTTGGAATTAGAAGAATAGGTCCATTGAGTTCTTACTATTTTGGTTCTTTTAGTTGGATGTAATATCTGGTTCTGTTTTCTAGTTTTTTGTTTTCTTATCACACTGGAGTTTCTAGGTCTCTGTAAAACCTGGGGTTTGTCTTTTGATGTTCTTGATCAGTGGTTTCAGGTCCATGTAAAACCTATTTTTGATACTTCTTAGAAGTAGGTTATAGGTTTCACCTGTGGATGTTAATGTTATATCATTCATCCTTTGTTTCAGGGTTTCGGGGTCCCTTCAAAACTTGTTTTTACCTTAATCTAAAACATAGGGTAAACTAGGTTTATCTAGTATAGTGAATAAAGGCTAGAAAAAGGTATGAGGTTGACTGGGTCATTCCAGTATAGTAGATAGGGAAAATTAAGAAGTCTATAATAGATTGTGAAATAAAAAAAAGATAGAATTTTTAGTTAATTTTAAAATAAATAACTAAAGGAAAATAAATAATCAATTGCGTTAACATTGGACAATCCGATTGAAGCACACAACATAAAACCTTGCACCAATGCTAGCTAATGTAAGTTTTTACAATACAAAATACAATTGAGAAAAGAACAAGAAATGAAATTGGAAAGTAAAGAGCCAAATATTTTGTCAACTTAAATGTTTATAAGATTATTAGAATATGATTCTAAATGTGATGGGAAGTTGGATGTAAACAAGGAACTAAAAGGTAATCTAAGGATGGTCTCAAGTAGTTTAGGTTGAAAGGGATCTGTAGTGGTAATGATTAGGATTGGTATTGGGGCCTACCCCCTCACTTCACACATCAAAGTGATAAGGGTGTCAGGTGCTTAGGCAAAATATACCATTAACCATGTTTTATACTTGAACATAACATCAAGTCAGCTTCCCCCTTGGTGATCAAATCTAAGTAGGTTGGCCTTGGGTAGATAAATGTTAAAATGCTTGTTTATATATTTTTATTTGGTCATGTGTACATAAAATATAAAATATTAAAACTAGATGATTAATAAAAAACCACCTAATTAAGCTATATGATCTATTCTAAGTATGTAATCAACAAAAAGTGTAAGTGTGAGATAATTACAAGCATATAAGAGTAATTCCAACTTTGAAAGCATGGTATAGTGTTAATATAGTCAATAGTGTATATAAAAAATAAAAAATAGGGTTGATAGGGTTGATCCTATATTAAAAAAACAAGGTCTAAAAATGAGTAGGGTTGGTAGAGTTGACCTAGTTATCTAGGTAGCACATATAACATAACTTTGGGTTGATAGGGTCAATCTAGTTGAATTTACAAGGCTAGTTTTGAAGACTATAAATTTTTAAATTAAAGACTATAAGAAAAGATATAGAAGGATAAAAAGGAACTTTGGTGGATCAGAGATGTAGATAAGGAAGATTGTTTTCAGAGAACCTTGTGGAATTCTTATAAAATCTACTAACTGGGTCAGCTGGGTCGATCAATCTCTATAGGAACCTATTGCTGAGTGTCTAAAAATGTATAGGGTCAAATGCATCAACCTATTAGTCTTAAATAGATGTATTAAAATTTATAGGGTTGACCTAATATGTTTTATGTACCTAATGAAAAATCTACACAAATAGAATTGAGCCTTCTTGATGCGACTATGTGTTAAATCGTAACACATAAGTTAGAGTTGGGTTGATGAATTTGACCCAATGTGGTAAATATATGATAAAAATAATGATGAAAAGAATGAAAAATAAGTGAGAAAATATTGCAAGGGTTAGTTCACATCGGGTTCACTAGAATGTATACAATCAAAAATGCATCATGTCTATAAATCAATCCTAGCTCAGAGAAGATAGAGCATACCTACACTTCTGATTAGGAATACATTTGTTAATTGGAGGAATGACCAATATTAGTATTTATATAATTAATTAGGATATCACTTGTCATAATACACCATTATAAGAAGGGTTCTAAAGCCTACAATCTAACACAATAATGCAACAGCCCTAAAAGAGTCCTAGGTTTAATATTCACTCTATTCCAATAAATAAGAAAGTAAATATAATTTAGTGCTCACCAAAGCTTATGGCACAAATTTGGGGTTAGAAAAAAGAAACTAAATTAAACATTCATAGAAGACATATACTCATGTCAATGTATACAAAATCCTAATGTATGGGAGATAAGCACAACTGCATTATCTACCTACTCTTATAAAAGAGAAATAAAGTTAGGAATACTTACCTTTGAAAACAAACCCATCAAGCCTCAATCTCTCCCTTGGACAAGGTAATTCACAAGATATTTTTGTGGTATGTAAGGATAACAAAGATAGATCAGTTCAAGGCTACACAACCTATCTATGAATCCAAAATACTTCTCCACAAGACAAGATCCATATCTCTAAAGAAATTATGGAACCCTAAGCTTTATTCATACATTAGAATGGTTAATAAGCATAAATTAATTTTCACTTATTATTCTTCACTTATCTATTATAAAATGGTTGGAAATTAACTTGTATATATAGGTAGATCTTGCCCTAAATCTTTCCAAATATATCAACTATACAGGGTCAACCCAGACGACCCTATATGTTTTCAAGAGATAAATCACTAGGTCCCAAGTTAGGTCGATCAAAGGGATGAAAAAAATATAAGTGAAAAATACCCCTAAATAGTATAAGATCGACCCAATCGACCTTGTGTAGTAATTAGAGGCTAAAAATTATATAGGGTTGACCTAATCGACCTAGTACAATCAACTAACGAAAGGGGGTCAAGGCAAGAAAAAGGAGGATAAAGTATGACAAATAATTGGAAATGGATACAAAAGAGAAGAATAATCTTAGGTTAAATGGTTTTAAGAGACAAGTTTGTAAATGGAAAGTGGAAAAAGGGAAAATAATCTTATGAAGCACTAATGGTCTACCCACCCCTTTCTTGGTGCACCCCTTAAGTTATGCACTCAGAGAGATTGAGACTTGACAGGTTCCTATAAGATACAAAGTGTTAGTAATCAGTAAAAGTTAAAAATATTATGTGTATATAGAAATTTATTTCATAATAATAAAAGTGGAAAAAATTATATTGGGTATGGTATAAATAATGAGTAATGACATTAAAGGAAAAAGACCTAAACAGGTAGTGAAAAGAGTGCCCTTACCAGATGAATCACCGATAAGAGGCACCTTTGCTTTTAGGGTTTACAAGCTTAAGACTTTGGCTTGTTGTAATTATTACTCATCCATATCTTATGTTGGATTTCCTTCTTCTATTTTTTTTCCTCCTTAAATGCTTCCATGGATGGGGCCTATGGTCTAACCCCCTTTGGTTTCCTTTAATAACATCTTGTCATTATCCAAGCTTTTGGAGTAGTCATATGTTGGGGAAGAGGATGAGTAGTCATGTTGGATGTTAGGGATATTGAAGTTGTAATTTATTATTCATTATAATAATCCAAATAAATTATTCCCATCTATTCCCTTCTTTTTTTGTCCTTTCCTTGAATCATCTCCATTACTAGCTCCTACTTAACCTTCCTTAGTTCAATAATTGATGCTTTAACCTAAGGGGTCTATTTCTCTTCTTCTTGCACAAGGGTAGGTATTTATTCTTCCTATTTTCTTTGTTTATGTCCTTTAGTAAGTGATAATTCACCTACCAATTTTTATTGCTCCTGTTATTGGTCCTAAGTAACAGGTGGACCTTGGGGATGTTATCTTTGGTATATTAGTTGTTGATATGGCCTTCCACTCTAGAAGTCAAAAGACCTTCATCCTCCTAATGGTGGGATCCATAATGTTTCTTATATGAGTGTGATATATGGGTTATATTTTACTACCCTCAATAAGTCCTCATTTAAGCTCATTATCACTACTCTTTTTTTCACTTCATCATCCTTGGCATTTAGAAATAGAAAGTCATGATCATATGGATCGTGTTTATATGAGAGGCCAAAGGTATGGATCTTTTACTAGACTTACCCATGGGGGTACCCAATACCTATGGGGGAGAGTGGATAATTCATATTCTCTCCTTGGATTTCCAACTTCCTTGAATGATCTCTTAATGTTGTATTATATCCTCCTAATAGTGATATGGGAGCCATAGAAGGTAGCTTTATTATTCTTTGTTATCTCCTCATCTATACGATTCCATATCTAGAATGAAATATATTGTTTATATACCTTATTAGGAATAAAATTAGGAGGCTAAAGAGGATCTACCTTATGACCAAAAACCATGATAATGATGTAATCAGGGTAAAGCTAATAGTCTCCCACATTGACAAGTTTTATGGTGATGCTATGTGAAATCCTAGCTAAGGGATGACCATGAATGAACATCTAGACCTAAGGGTATAGATCATCTATGATTCTAGTGGTGTTCCTAACATATTAGTATATGTGAACAAAAGAGTAATAACAACATATTTTATTCTTGATAACATCTGGGTTGGGACTCCATAGAACTCTGTTGTGCTTGTACATCATTTGCATGACTACACCTACTAGGTAAGACAACATATAAAATTTCCCCCCATGTGGCCTCATATATTTTTGTATAATTTACTCCTATATTTAATTTCTAATCACTTCCCCCAATTCATAGGTTAACTCTAAAGTATTGATCAGGTCTAGAAGGGAAACTTATTCTAGATACAAAAAGTGGACACTTATGTTGCCTAAGAGTTGGTTAAATAATTCCATTCCTATGTGAATCCCCACCCTAAATTAGGTGATAAGGATGGGATTATTAACATGTTACTTTACAATAAATGTTTCCCCTGGGAGAAGACACCTTGCTAGTGATCACTCTACAATCTTGGCCTTGTTTCAAGTTACTATGATATGCAAGTAAAATGTAACATTTGGGATAGGGAGACTTAAATACCTCATGAATGCTTCCCTAAGATGTCTGTGATGACTATGTTATTTTAGACATAATGGAGGTAACCACCATATAATATGTTACCCTTGAAGAAGAGGCCTCATAACAAGTCTATACATGGAATAACCTTTGACTTAGTAGCTATGTAGTGAAGGGATCATCACTTGAATGGGAATATGTCCTTTACAAGTTATTTCTCCTTGATCAAGATGTATTTTTATAAATCAAATGAATCCATGTTATCTAGGACTTCTCATAAGGTTGAGTAATTGGGATAATTACCATCAAACATAGTTGCACCAAAAGTTACGTCTAAATACTCAGTAGAATCCTTGATAGAAAACCTAGAGCATGTTTAGGGTCCCTTGTATGACCTAGATGAAGATGAAATGGTTGTTTGATGGATGTTGGTATGCTTCAATATTTTGAAAAAATAAGGCACTAAACTAAATTATGTAAGTTTTGAATTATTCTAGTCATATCTAGGGATTTTGAATTTGTAGAAGGCTTAAGTTTACTTGAGATCTTGAAAATTGAATGAGATGAACTTGGTTGGGGGGTCGATGTTATAATTTTTTGCATTAATTTCTATTTCATGTGCCATTAATCACCAATGTCTATAATCTTGTCACCTTCATTCAATTTGAACTTGACCACCTAGTCTTAGTGTACATGCCTCATAGGATGTTTTGTCATTCATGGTGTTACGGTGTTTCCTTTCCTATTTAAACATTTTTAAGTATATGGTTGAGTCAAAATTTTCCTTAGAGCCTAAAAGACCCAAAAAATCCAAATTTTATTTAGAGAAATTCATTTCAAAATAATTTGTCCAAAAGTTGTCGAAGGAATAGTCCCTAAATACTAAGTACTCTTTGGAAAGATTTTAGTTCACATAGAAAGTTCCTGAAGTAAAGTTTTTGAATCAAAGTCCTTAAAATAATGCTTCTAAAGACCAAGTTCCTGAAGAGAAATTTTTGATCACAAATTTTTTGAACCAAAGTTCCTGAAGTAAAAATTTTGAAGAGAAATTTTCCAAAGTGAAAGTCACCGACTAGAATAAAGCGTCTAAAATAATGTCCCCAAAACAAATATTATAAAGATAAAGTTATTGATCACAAAGTTTCTAAAGAGATATTCCCTAGTGTGAAATTTATTGAAGAGAAACATTTTGTAAAAAAATATTATAAAGACCAAAACCTACCAAATGAAAACCTTTTGAAGAGAATGTTTTCTAATGAAAACATTTCCAACCAAAGCAAATATTTCAAAGAAAAGTTCCTCAAGTGAAAGTTATTTAGAGATTTTTTTTAAAAATAAGCTAATCTAAATACCTGCCATGAAAATCAATTCTTATTGACTCTTCATTAATACATTAGTTTGAATGAATATAACTTAAAAGGGAAATAGGTGGGTCCCAATGTGTGATTCAATGTTTAAAACACTGAGTTTATATAGATACTAATAACCATTAGGACACATAGATACCCCAAATAAAATATTCATATTCTCTAAAAACAAAGGGGGTCCCCACTTTTTCAAAGGAAAAATATATGCTGGGGTGTGTTTAATACAACAAGATGTAGCCTGAGTAGGTGTGTAGACACTATTTTGGTAGGCCCATAAAGAATATACTAACTATTGGTACCAATCAGTGTTATATCATTCAACTATTTTTCCAAGTATTTTGATAATTATCTTATTATGTAGAAAAGGTATTCTTAATCTTGTATTTATTATAAAAGTGTTTTATCATCTTGTTTTTAAATGATGATCCATTATCAAATATAATAGCTGAAGGTATGCCAAAATGCTAAATAATATTGGTCATCATAAACTTACATATGCCATCCCCTATGGTAAACTCAAATGGAATTGCTTCCATCCATTTTTTAAACTGTTATATAGCTATGATGATGAATTTGTGTCCACCAACAGATACTAGATTTACCTTTCTAATTAATTCAAAACCCTATAAGTAAAAAGGCCATGGTGAAACAATTGGTTATAACTCATGTGATGGTGCATGATTTAAATTATTGTATCTTTGTCATTGTAAACATCATTTTTCATGTTTGATACATTCTAGTTCCATGATAGGCTAATAATAGCCTCAACATAATAGTTTTTGAGACATGGCATGTTTGCTGAAATTCCCACCACACTTATTTTCATGCATTTATAAGAGTACATTGAAGGTCTTATCTTTATTTAAATTTAAGAAATTATCCATCAAAACTTCATTTGAAAAAATCATTTTCATTTATCATTTCATGCAAAATCATTTGGTATATAGGCTTGATAGAATATCACTTTACCATTCTATGTTTATAGTACTATGAGTAATATTAAGAATCACCAAGGTATTCATTGTATTAGAATAAATAGAATGATCTTGTAACTATCATATGGTAAAGTCTATGATCATTATCAATATCAAAAGTCATCAAAGATGTCACACTTGTCATGGCATATGCATGTCTATTATCTTTACATGGAATACTATCAATATAAAATGTATCAAATGTCTCTATGGGTTTATCTACCATTTATTTATATGGCATAAGATGTTCCTCCTTGGTTTGATAATAATTATTAACTTGATTAATAACCTATTCGGAATCACTAAAATTTTGTATGTCTCTTATATGAAGCTTGTGTGCTATAGATAATATGATGATCAAAGCCTCATATTTGGCTATATTTTTGGTGAAATAAAAAGCTAATCTATAATATAAATACATGGATTCACCCTCATAGGTACAAAATATAATACCAACACTTTCCCTTGTTCTACATTTTGATCCATCAAATAACATTATCCATGGATTAGAAGATATATTATATGCCTCTAACTCATCACAAAAATATCTAGTGAGTGGAAAAGAATATGGTAAGGGAGAAATTGATTGGCTATGACTTGAACTTTTATTGAATTTTGGGATATAAATTTTAGATCAAACTTTGTAATCTACATCACCCATTTTATGATGCAGTCGATTAGGTGCATTTTATTCATAAGGAACCTTAATGGATCTTATTTAATTATCACATGAACCTCATTATTAAAAAAATATTGTTGTATATTTTGAGTATCAAAAACTAAGATCAACATATTTTTTCTATTGTTATATATTTAAATTCATAATAGACTAGTTGGAGTCTGATATAAAAGATTGCACGCTATTTGTGATTATCATCAAATTATGCTAATAGGGCCTCATAGGTGGTTGTTATGTAAAGAATTAGTGGTCTATCTAGAATAAGAGGAATAAGTACTAGTGGGCTTGATAAATATGCTTTTATTTTATCAAAAATTTCTTGACACGCATCACCGCATATGAATTTTGTGTCATTTTTAGAAAATGCATGAAAGGAATTATTTTATTAGCCAACTAAGAAATGAAATGTCGAATATCCTAAATTTGGTCTTGAAAACATCATAACTATTTTAGATTATTTGGTAGTGGCATTTATACAATGGATTTTACCTAATGACTCATTGATAAATATATTATCCTAGGATCTTTCCTTAAGATACCCTGAAAACACATTTTCTAAGATTTAATTGAACATTAAACTTTCACAAGTGCTCAAATATTTTTCACAAATCAATAGCATGGTCCTGATAATGTTTGGATTTTGTAATTAAATCATCAACATAATACTAAGAAGTTTTTTGTATAAAATCATGAAATATATGAGTCATGGCCCTTTAATATGTGGTTATTGAATTTTTTAATCCAAAAGGCATGATTCTATATCAAAATATACCCCAAGGAGTGGTAAACATGGTATTTTATTAATATGTGGGTTTAATTTTAATTTATTTATATCCTGTAAATCCATCCATAAATGAAAATGTCTCATATATAGCTATAGAATCTACAATCATGTCGATATTAGGTAATGTAAAATCATATTTAGGACAAGATTTGTTTAAATCATGGTAATCAGTGAAAAAACAAATGTCACCATTAGGTTTTGTAATAGGGATAAAGTTGGACACCTAGTCTAAATGTGTAATGGCTCTTATAAATTTGGCATATAAGAGATTTTGAATTTCATCTTTTACCAATAACACCACTTTAGGATGCATTTTTTGAATTTTTATTTTATTGTTTTTGAATATGGGTACACTAAAATGTTATACATTATGAATAATGGATCAATCCTAGGCATATCTAAATAATTCTAAGCAAAGATTTTGGGAAAATCATGGGGTACCTATCGATAGGTTTTTCCTTCATCATCTGGCATTATTTCAACAATTAAAACTAGTTAAGGGTCCTTATTTATTTAAAAATGATATTTGGCTATTTCTTAATTTAACAAAATAGATCTCTCTATGATAAATGGTGTGGTATGAATAGTGTTTTATGTGTCATGTTATACATTGGTATCATCACTCTCACCAATGTATGGATGAGTATAGGTTCCATGATAAAACCTATTTTTATGATGAAAGGAAGTGAGATACTCATATTCCCCCAAGTACTCTATTAATTATTCATCATTAGAGAACCCATCCAAATTCAAAATTTCTAGGGAGACACCTTTATCGATTTAATGAGGGTTGAGAAATGTAATCTTAGTTGTTGAAGTATTCATACAATCTATTTTGGCCTTTTTATAACAAGTTGTACCATGAGAAATATGCTTGTGTCTTGTATCTTTTTTAGAAAAATCCAAGCCTTGTTAGTGGGTATAATTTGTAGGAGAAATGGTCTAAGCCATGCTTTTATCATTTTCATCAAATCATTATCCCTTGCACCCATATTTGAGAAAATACCAAGAACCAAAATTAGGATTATAGAATTTTGGTGTACTATTATTGGTTTGTTGGACCATTGTATAATGTTTTAAGGGATTAGTATCCATTAAACATGTGTGAATGAATCCTTTATTACCAAATTTTAAACATGCATGCAATATATTGGGAACTACATACATCTCATGTATCTAAGGTTTTCCTAAGATATTGTTATAGTTCAAATCATTTGGCATAACTTGGCATAAAGTAGGTAATTTATGGGGGACACAATAATATTTAATGTTATTTATCCCAAAAATTTTCATGGAATATTATCAAATCCCTTGAAAATCATATTATATGATTCCAAATCTAAAATTCCAATGCTAATTAATGAGATAAATAATTTGAAAATGTTGAGCCCTAAACCATTATCCATAATAACTACTTTTATCATTTTTTGTAAACACACACCTAGATGTAGAGTGGAAAATAGTTTTTAAATAAGATGTTGAGGTGAAAAATCTTCCTTTTCAAATGATATATTATGCTTGGCCCACTTGATGAAATTTAAGATAGAGGCCACATATGGTGGTTTAACATTACAAGGGAGTATGGTCATATGCAATACATCCAAAAGGTCATCCTTGTAATGGGATGAACGATTTATCCAATCCAAAAGTGAATTTTTGGCACTAATATACTTATATTTGTGGTAATATGACATGGATAGGATGATTATTTTATGTACTTCCTTTGGCACTTTCTAATAATAGGTAAAAACTCATTGTAAACATTAGAATAAGGAGTATGTAGGAATGTAGGTTTAGAACCCCTTGTATATTGGAATAATTTAATAAATCATGAGATATAATAATTAATGATGACTATAAGGTATTTAAATATGAAATTATTAATAGAAATATCCATAGCTAACTTGATTGCAAGAAAATAGAAGATATGATTCTTTGCAAATTGGAAAACTTTATTTTTAAAATTAATAGAAAAATAAAATGTGTTTATAAAAAAGAGATATAAATACCTAAATTAGCAAGGTTTTTAATTTCAAAGGTTAGATTCACCAAATTTTTAAACCTAAATAAATATATTATGAAATCTAGGGTTAAAGAGGATAGACATAACCTAGGGTACAAGGGTGATAAACTATCTTTATAATAGGCAAATTAGATGCTAAATAAGATATAAAATATATTTATTTCATTAAAATAAGATATGATAGGAATAGTAAGTACAACTGATGAAGATATTTTTCCATCCACCTACATTTCTCATTACTCTTGTTTGTAAACTTGTCAATCTTTCTTAGCCAATACTAGGCCTATTTGTCCAAATAGACCAAAACAAAAAAAAATGATTTATAAAAGGTACTAAAGACACATAAACATTCAAATATATGATTTCAAATCATCTTAGTCCATTTTCATTACTCATCACTCTACATTTCACTCAAAAGTCCACCTCTTGTCTTCTCAAGTCTACTAGCCCTATTTTTGGGTAAGTCTCATTATTGGGAGCATATAACATACCTTAACAAGAAAAAAATTACATATATAAGGACCCTTTTAGGTCATACAACTCCCATATTTACCTTTTATCACAAATTCTAAGGCAACATGCACTTGCTTCTTTAAGCTTTCCCTTAATTAGCCATCCAAATGAGAAAACCTCCTTAGACTGAGCTATGTGTGAAATTTCAATTCAATGTATTCACATTTTTAGATACCAATTTGTCTTCATAACTAAATCCATAATTTATATGCCTTCTTATTTAGACAAATTTAATTTTCCTATACTACCCTTACTCTTTTAGGCCTTCTTTAGACCTAACACTAGAACACAACCCTAATTCCATACTTCTCCATACCTAAAAACTTTGAAACCTCTTTAATTAGTGAGAGAAAATCAATTAATTCAAGATTACAAATTTTCATGAGTTTCCAATGGTTAAATCTCCCTATATGGACAAAACCCTAAAACCTAGGGTTTGAGGCCACTATACAAGTTGAGAGTGCATTTAATTAAATATCTTGATCCAAAAACCATTAAAAATAAAAATAATGGTTGGAATGGGTTTGTATAGGCCTATTAAAACTTTTTCATTCAATGATCAACATTCCATAACCCCCTAATCTCTCACAAACACAAAATCTTGATCCCTTCCAAACTATATTCTGATAGTAAGAACAACGCAAGCAAGGTTTCATGGTCCTTTCAACACAAAAACACTCTATAACCTATATTTAGGTTCTCAACACCTCCTATGACTAACCTAAATCCTTTCCAATCTCATTTTAATCCAAAACAAGATTCAATACTATTGTACCTAACACCCCCCACTTCCCTTAAGGAAATGGGGACCCACCTTTTCTTTCAAAAAATGATCTTAATAGAGAATCCTTTTCATATGCTTATGTAAAGTTTGGAGAATATAATACATTTATTTCTTTCTGGTAGATGATATTGGCATGGTGTTTATTGTGTTTATGAGACTAGCTTGTGTATTACAGATGAATTTTTTGGGTTCATAGTCTTCAAGTTAATTCTTTTAGCCTTTGTGCAAACTTATCTTTTAGATGTGATGTTTTGAGAAATTTTTAGTCTTATTATATTTCAGGATTAATATTTTTGGAATCCTTTTTTTTTTTGAGAAATTTTGTGGACTCTTTATTTGAAACAATTCTTTCGACAGAATTCAACCTACGGACTCTTTCCCTTAAGGAACTCTGGACCGCATCCACTTCCCTTGAAAAAAATTTCCTGATGGATTATCCCTTTGAACCTATCCAACCTACCATTCAAAACTTTTTAAATGACCCTTATCCATATGAGAGTACCCTTTGGGAATTTTTGAAGTGCCCTTTGGCCTTTGTGAAGTAGATACTTTGGATGAACTTATTCCTCGAAGTAAACCCTTCAATTTATTTCCACCTACCCTTTAGAACCCTTAAAAAATTCCAAAAGGGCACATACCCCTTCTTGAACACTTATTTTAGGGCACATACCCTTCAAGTTTTTTGCTTCCTACCCTTTGGATTTTTTTTGAATGCTTTACCCTGTAGGACTTATCCTTTTGACAACTTACCCTTCGACACTTAGGAATTGCCCATTAGATATTTTAGAAGTACCCTTTATATCTTGAAAATATACCCCTTGAGCTTTGTGAAAGTCTCTTTTGGAAGGTTTATTATGGCCTTTTTTCCTAATAAAATTGCTTTTACACTTTTGCAATTTCCCTTCACCCTTTTTCTCTAGAAATGTTATTCTGCACCCTTGTTAATTCCTTCAAAAATTTTGTCTAATGAAAATGACCCTTCAAGTTAAAGGAACACACCCTTTGAGTTTTCTGAAATTACATTTCAAGACATTTTAAGTGACCCTTACTCATACTAAAGTTCCCTTCAAAAATTAAAAGTGACCTTTAGCCCTCCAAAACTACCTTTTAGGAATCTCAGAAGTGTCATTCAGCATTTGCAAAGTAGACCCTTCAAGAATTTTGTCATGTACAAAATGACCTATGAAGTGGACCATTCAAAACAAAAGTACCCTTCAATAAGTTTTAAGATACCCTTCAGCCATGAACTAGCCCTTCATAATAATTATTTTGTGACTTCTACCTAGTGAAGAGATTCCTTCAAAATAATTGCTATAGCCACTTTATCTAAAATAATTCCTCTAAGGGAATTATCAATGAACATTGACTTGAAAGAAATTTTTCAACACTATGCTCCTAAGTGATTTATTATGAATAAAACTATTAAAATTATGCCATACTTAGCCAAAAAAAATATAAAATAATTTCTATTTGATAAATGTCAAAATCCCCCACTAACCTAAGCTAACAAACTTGAAAAGTGAACATTTCATATTTAATATCGCATGAACTAGTATTCAATACAAGATCCTATATAGACAATATGCAGCCATTAAAACCATAATTTGTATCCAAGTTAACTTGAAATAAAAGAATCTTCATTCACAATAGTGACCAAGAGCCCTGGTTCATACCTTAATAATTCAGTGAGTACAATAGTGACTAAGCTAAAAGCTAAGGAGATTTTACAATACATAGTATATCAAAGGGGAATTATAGTAATTTAGAACATGTATATATTTCCTTTCACCTCTAAGAAATTTTAAGGAACAAATCCTTCCTCCATCTACATTCTCAATCAAGAATTCTATAGAATTCAAAGACACCATCTTCAACACAAAGGTATTCTAAGATAAGTATTGTAACTATTCACAACTCTAGGATGATATTGATTCATTCAAAATTTTTTCAGTAGATGACAAATAACTCTAATAGAAAGGCTAAAATATTATGGGATTCTTTCTTATTTCATTCTCATGGAGACATAGTGGTCACATGCATATCTAGGAATGATTTTCAAAGGTATCTATCTCTTATCATCCTAGATGCCTACTATGGAAAACATACATGGGTGAAATTCAATGGAGAAACCTCAATCCCAAAGGTGCTCTCCTCATGAATACTCTTAGATCAATCTATCACCTAGTGGGGATTGAAGTCAAAGGGAGTGATTCTAATCGTTAAATTCAAAATGAGAATCTAGATAGGTATGACTTTACTAAATAAATTATATGGTATGCCCAACATCCATTTTGTAAATTTAAATTAGATACAACTACTATATAAGATGATATTGCATGATGCTACCTATGCCCTAGGGGAAGTCATTATTTTGAGATTATGAGAGCAAATTTTGCATAAAGGTAAACATCCCACCTCCATAGGGTATTTATATATGATGTCATATTTGGTAGATGCAGTCATGGGAACTTGTTACAAGGACTTGAGAAATCTATGGGCTCCATCTATATATTGCATAAAAATAGAATCTACGACCACTTCTAGTTATTATGTGTATACACTTACCATAATCATATGGTTAGGATATGTGAAGATGTTTATCCACAAGTGTGGTAAGCCATTCATGGCTCACCCATGCCTCATCTTAGAAAAAATATTATAAATAATCTAAGTGGAAAAAGGATATTTTTTCCTATACACATACATTACTATAATCATGATCTAGGGAAATAAGGTGGATCACATATGTCTCCCAAGATATTTACTTGATAAGTTGTCTAAGCAGGAGATTTCTATCCAATTTTAGAACAACATTGAAGAGGATTTGGTCAAGAAAAAGAAAGGCTTATTCTTTGGGACCCTAATTTCAATTGGTAGAATGATTTATACTATGAGGAAACATATTAGAAAATTTGGAGGAAGATGGAATCGATATGACTTCCCTATAATGGAATGCAGATATTGGGACCACCATGGGTGGATCCAACAACATATTCATGGGTTCAACATTCCTTATTTCCATCAACCCTATTGTTATGATTTTTTTTTCATGAATGACTAGTCAGATGAATAAGTGCTATAATGAGCATAAATTATTTTGCTATAAGAAGATCATTTTAAAATTATCCAAACCAAACCTAGTATCTCCACTAGGGAATTGGACAACTGAAGAGATCTCTTCAAAGGATGGTAGCATTCAAACTTTTAGAGAGGGAAATCTGGAGAGTAGGAAGCTTCCTCATCTTAAGTACTTTTATTAAAATTGAAATGAAAATAATTCAAGAAATAACTAGGGCTCCTTGAGCCTAGTGCATAAAGAGGAGGATAAAGGGGAGATCATATCAGTTTGGAATCTGATGAGGAGGAGGACAAGATGCAAGAGATACCTATTACCAACACATGTCAAGTTCTCATGGGTTCCCCCCATATATCTATGTTTTCATATATTTAGGTATCTACTACACAAGTAGTAACATCTACCTCCTAGGGCTCTCCCATTCAAGGAAAGACCCTTTTGGTTTATACTAGGAACCCTAGAACCCCTCCAGGTAGCCCAATAGTGTATACATCTTAAGGTCTACCTATTTCACCTCCAAGATCACAACCATAAAGAAAATATGTAGTCATAATCAAAGACATAGTAGATGATTCAAATGAAGAGGTTGAGTTAGAGATAGACAAAGCTATGAGTCATTAGGATGACCCGATTAAGCTGAATCTTCAAGGTACACATACCTTCTCTAGATTCCCTTTGACCTCAATTTCTATCATTGATTAGTTACTTGTATCTTATGTATAAATCACCATTACCTCTACTTCATCCTCCCCCTTGTTTCCTTCCACCTCTGTGTCCATTCCTTTCATTTCCATAACCACTATTGATCCCTACTCTATCACTACCACACCATTTCTCATGGCTATTCCTTTTATAACTACTGATACTTCTACTATGAGAATTAACAAAAATAAGAAAGCAATTAGGATAGTAAAAACTATTGTAGCCATCCCCCAACTTCATGTCTAATGTACATATCTCTCCCTTCCACTTCTATAAAATAAACCACAATAACTAACAAAAGCAGGGGGAGGAAGGCAAAACCTCACATAGATTTAGTCCACCACATCCTCAAGATGGAGGAGTAGATTGGTCAAAAATAATATGGACTTCCTTTCCTGATGTCTTAATTAAACCTAATAAGAAAAGGTAGAGAGAATAAGAGGAGGCCAAGCAAGAAATGGTTGTTTCAACTATTGATATACCCCTCAACATTCTACTTTAGGCCATAGACTTGAGGAGTTAAATGCCAACTTATAAGGTCATTGAACATTAGAGGCTACCTTATTATGGTTGTGGTGTGCATAAAACCCACATCAATAGTTTCACTGGCATTAGAGGGAGGGGCCTAAGTTTTATCCCAATAATAAAGGTTAGTCCTTGTGTAGAGTTACACTGGAGTCACTTAGGAGAGTGACCAGATCTAATTCCTAAGATAGTTTATTAGTATCACCCTTGGAAAGCCATAGAAAACCTAAAGTTATGCCAATATCTCTAGTTTAGAACAATCCACTTCCACTAGGGCACCCTTTACCCATGAGGAACCCTTTGATTGTTAATCAGCCAATGGATCAATAATAACCCTAGTTAGTTATATCTATCATTACTATCTTGAAGGATGTGCATGATTTACCTTGAAATATCAAAAAGTATCTACCATCATTTTCTCTTTCAAGGCCAAGGATCGTATAAGAGCATATTAATTCTGTTAAAGCTAATTTAAGATTAATGAATGTAGTGGATGAAGGTATTGCATGTTAGTTATTCTATTTTACTTTAATGGATATTGCTTATGATTGGTATTTGAATATAATGGAAAACTCCATCACCAATTGGGAAGATTGTCAAATGGATTTTCTTATGCATTTTAGATAGGTCACCAATCCCATATTAGTATATCAACACTTTACCAGGATGAAGAGAGAACCCAATGAGCATATCTGTGCTTTCAATGCAAGATGGTAGAAGATGTATAATTGGTTGACCCCTAAGTAAAAACCATAACCAACATTAACATTGGAGATGTATAAAAACACCTTAGATCCCATTACCATTATCTTCCTAAGAAGAGTACTTGCTACCAATATTTTGGCATTAGCATTTGAAGAAGCAACATCGATAGACAACTCAATCTATAGACACCTGGGGTACCCAACACCAGTAATGGAATCCCATTAATTAATATGATACCACATGTGAAGCACAATGTCCTAGCATATAATCAGAATCAACTATACATGTTGCCTCTATTGACATAAATAATGAAACTAAATTTTGGGTATTTGAAAAATCATGAGATAAGAAATAGTTACCAACATAACAAACATATAAATGCACTTATTATGATTGTTCTACATGGTGTAGACTCCACATAAGTTGAATTAGAAATTATTCAAGAGATGGTTTATAAATTGAGTAACAATTTTTTTAATATGCAACAAAAGCTAGGTAATACCAATACCTTGATGGGTAACTAGAACACCAGGTTCTAGAAATGTAACATGCCATTTAACAAGCCTACAAATAATATAGAGCAATTTGGTAGACTCTTATAAATAATCATCATTAAAATAGATCTCTCTAATTAGTGTAGGATACATAATAAGAAAGGATCAGGTGTGGGAATTGAGTTGATCAATAATCAAGGTAAGAATTTCTTGGCTGCCTATAGATTTAGTTTCCCTATATGAATAACAAAGTTGAGTATGAGGCTCTGATATTAGGAATATAGTTTTCACTGAAGAGCAATGTAAATAAAAAAAAGCATTCAAGGACTCAAATCTGGTAGTTCACCAGATAAGAAATAAATACCAACACAAATTATCTTATTTAAAGAAGTATAAGCATAGAGCATGTGATTTACTTGTAAGCTTTGAAGCTTTTAACATAGTAGCACTCTTGAGAGAGAAAAATCAAGCCACAGATTCACTAGCCACTACTACTACCAATTTGAAACCACTATAGGAATTCAAGGTAAAAATATTTTTTATTAAATTAGTTCCTTATCCCTCTATTCTAAATAATGTATAAAATTTTTAGGTTTTTGATGATGACTAACAAATCATCAAGTTATTAAATAATTCAAGGATTTTAAGTCCCAACTCATTGATGATAAGGATGTCAATCACCTTTGTCAAGAAGAAATGGATGGAGGAGGCATTCTCCAACTTAAAGAGAATCAAATACTAGTAGGTTTAGTCTCCTTGGAAAGGCCTTTAGACTTAGATCCTCAATGATAGTGACTAAGGTAGCCCAAAGTCAATGAATCAAACTTTAAGAAAGAGAATCTAGGAGATGAATCCAATCCACATTATGTCAATATTGGTCTTAGCTATACTCTTGAGGAAAAGTAGTGAATGAGGGATTTAATATCTTAGTATAGGGATGTTATTGCCTAGACATATGAGGACCTAAAAGTGTATGACCCCTAGGTCACCACTCACATAATTCCTTTGAAGCAAGAACATAAGCCATTTAGATAGAGGCAAATACCAATGCACCCCATTCTAGAGCCTCTTATTTAGAAAGAAGTGGAGAAGTTATTAAATGCCAAAATTGTCTTCCCTATATGACACTCCACCTAGGTGGCCAATTTGGTCCCAGTAAGAAAGAAGAATGGCAAAATAAGACCATGTGTGGACTTTAGAAATATGAACAGATATTTTGAAAAAGATAATCACCCTCCATTATCATTGGATGAGGTAATACAAATTGTGAGTGGTTCTAAAATGATGTCATTTTTAGATGGATTTTAAGCCTATAATCAAGTATTAGTGCAATCTAAAGATCGCATAAATATTGTATTTGCCACAAAATGGGGAACTTATGGATACAAAAGGATGTCATTTGTCCTAATTAATGAAAGAGATACCTTTCAACATGCCATGGATCATGCTTTCAAAGGATTGACTAGGAAATTCATAATTATTTATATGGATGACCTCACAATATTTTCAAAGAATAGAAAGTATCATATAGCTCATCTACAGTCTATATTTGAATGGTGTAGAAGATTTAGTGTTTCATTAAATCTAAAGAAAAGCATATTCAGGGTAACCAACGGCAAACTATTGGGACACATCATCACTAAGGATGGGATCACCATTGATTTTAATAGAATCTAAGAAATTTAAAAGATTCAACCACAAAATAGTAAAAAGGAGCTAAAATCATTCTTTGAAAAAATCAACTTCATCAAGAAGTTTATCTCAAGGTTTATCAAGATTGTCAAGTCTATAAATTCCATGCTCAAATAAGATGCCAAGGTAGAATCGATAATTGAGGCCAAAAGGTCTTTTCAGGACATCAAGGATGTGATATCATAATCTCTAGTATTAATTAGTTTAGACTTTACAAAGTATTTCTATCTATACTCCTTTGCTTCTGAACACACCATTATTGTTGCCATCACATAGAATAAGAACAAAACTAAGCATCTAATTGCCTTCATCAGTACAAATCTAAAAGATGCAGAGCTCAAATACTCCATGATTGACAAGGAGATATTTACCCTTGTTAAAGTAGTGAAAAAATTTAGACATTACATTTTAAGGAACAAAACCATTGTTGTTATCTTAGACCCTACTATCAAGCTCACCCTATCACAGAACAAGATAGGGGAACATTAAGGGAAGTGGATGGCTAAACTCCAAGAGTTCAACATAAAAATTAAGCCTAAAAAGATCATTATAGGACAAGGCAATGTTTAGATTATGACTGAGCCCAACCCATGAATCACTATTAAGGAGGTATGTGAAGCACAAGTTTCTAAAGGTGAGTGGTATACAAACATAGTTTAGTACTTACTTAAAGGAAATTGTCCCTTGGAATATAATAGAGAAAGAAGGATAGATTTTAGACTCAAAGATACTCATTTCATGATCAAGAAAAGAGTCTTCTACAAAAGGAACTATGAAGGTATATATCTTAGATGTGTATCTATAGAAGAGGCCAAGGAGATCCTAAAAAATTTATATCAAAAGATAGGTAGTGGTCACCCAAATGGCAACACCATAGCCCATAAAATCTTGACGTTGGGATACTATAGGCCAACCATATTCTAGGATGCTCACCTACACATTTATAACTTGTCATGAATGTCAAGAATTGGGTAAAAGGGAGGTTCATGCAGCCATGCCTCTACAACTAGTTATTAAAGGAAGGTAGTTTGCATAGTGGGGCTTGGACCTTATTAATGTAATCAACCCAAATTCCTTAGTGGGCCATAAATTTGTGTTTACTACTAATAATTATTATACTATATGGATGGAAGAAATTACCACAAAGAATAGTAGAGTAAAATATGTGATTCAATTTTTATAGGAACACATTACTACTAGATTCAACACACCTATCTCTCTAGTATGTGACAATAGACTAGAATTTATATCAGCAGAGTTCACTATGTGGGAACATGACAATCAAATTATAATTAGGCCAGCTTCTAACCACTACCCTTAGGGGAATGGATTATCCAAATAAACAAATAAAAATATGATTGAAGCTATCACAAAGTTATTAGGGAACAATCCTAGAGACTAACACAATCTACTTAAGTATGATCTTTAGGTAAACTAGATGAGATATAAACAAGCCTTAAAAGTTTATCCTTACTTGTTGGTGTATGGACACATAATAGTTTTTACCATCACATTGAAGTTAACCACTTATTAGTTCATACAAGATTACATGGAACCAAATGAAAAAGTGGAATTGAGACTGCTTGATATAATAGAGATGGAATATTTGAGAATCAAAGTTCTATAGACATTCAACAGACACTAGGATGTAGTTAAAAGGTGGTTTGATAAAAGATAAAAATTCAAAGCATTTAAAATTTTAGATCTAGTGTTACTATGTGATAAATCCCATGAAAAGAAAGGACAACATGTCAAGTTTACTCCATTATGGATCAGACCATATCAGATTTCAAAAATCATGGGTAATAATGTGTTTCGTCTAAAGGACCTCCAAGGTAATGAGCTTACATATCTAGTTAATGGATAACTTTTGAAGCACTACTTTAGAGATATTCCATCTATGAATATTACTGATTGAGAGGATTTAGATAAGTTTAGACATAGGAATAGATTAGATTTCATGCTTTCTATATTTAATTTCCATGTTTTTTAGAATATGTTTCAAAGTTTTCTTAGATTAGTCTTCCTTGTTTTCAGTATTTTGTTTTTTAGAGTAGTTCCTTGCTTTCTAGATTATTTGTTCTTCATTTTCTTTGATGATCATAATTGTGTTTGCTCTAGTTATTGCTAAAACTAAAAACCAAAACAACTAGTTTGTGAAAAAGGGGGAAATTAAAATCCTGACACTTTGGGGGATAATTTATAGATTAGGTATATTTATATGTTTTTGAGTCTTTAGGATGAGTGGTAAGAAATCATGGATTAATCTGAATGGTGTCACAATTGAATACTTTTACCAGACATGTGGAAGTTGATTTCAAAGTAATTCATGCAAATTTAGAATTTTTCCTTATTTTATTGGATCAAATTCACTTATCACATTGAATACCTATTGGAAATGATAATTCTAGGTCTAGATTCAGCTAGCAAGGATGTTCTAGTAATGATTTGTTTTATAATTAAACCAGCTCACTGGGGTTTCTTCTTCTCTCTTTTCTCTAATTTGAACTTAAGAAAATAAAAGAAAGAAAAGAATCTATGAGATCAAAGATCAAAATAAAATATAAATAAAATTGAAAGGCTCACATGATGAAATAAGGTCAATGTACCACACATCATGATCAAAATAATTTAATATAAAGAGAAGGATCCCAAGGTATCTCTTTTGGGGCTATGGACACTTGGTTGGTAGTATAACAATGCTTGAGATTCTATTTTTTTATGATTTAATGGATACTGGAATGAAACTACAACCCCATCAAAACTTTTGAAAAACTTATTAGAGTAGGGGTTAAATAAATTGCACATTTTGACACACACAAATCTAGTAAAATTAGAAGGAAAGTATGTTATGTGAACCTACTTAGAAGTATCTTTCATGTTTATAATTTTAGTATTATTTTTTGGCACACTTCATGATTGATCTATTAATTTCTAACTAGAATTATGGGTTCTCAAATACTCAAGAGTATCCCCCTTGTAAATTATCATTTGTTATACCCAACATCCCCTCTTCCCATAAGGAAATGGGGACCCACCTTTTCTTTAAAAATATGATCTTAATCGAGAATATTTTTCTTATTTTTATGAAAAATTTGGGGAGTATAGGAAATTTATTTCTTTATGGTAGATGATATTGACATGGTGTTTATTGTGTTTTTGTGACTAACTTGTATTGTAGATGAATTCTTTGGGTTCATAGTCTTTAGGTTAATTCTTTCAACCTTTGTGAAAAATTATCTTTTAGATGTTATGTTTTGAGAAATTTTTTGGTCCTATTATATTTTGAGCTTAATATTTTAGGAATCCTTATTTTATCAAGAAAGTTTTATGGAATCTTTGTTACAAATAATTCTCGTAATGGAATTCAGCCTACAGGATCTTTCCCTTAAGGAACTCTGGACTGCATACACTTCCCCCCAAAAAAATTTATTGATGGATTATTACTTTTAACCTATATAAAATACCCTTTAAAACTTTTAAAATTAACCTTAGCTATATGAGAGTACCCTCCAGGAATTTTGAAAGTGCCCTTTATCTTTTGCAAAGTAGATCCTTCAGATAAACTTATGCCCTAAAGTAGACCCTTTGATTTCTTTCTACCTACCCTTTATAACCCTTAAAAATAACCCTTTTGCATTTTTAAATGAACCATTTACCCCTCATTTACCACTTATTTTAGGGTACATACCCTTTTGGACCTACCCTTCAAATTTTTTTTCAACCCCTTTACCTTGCAGGATGTATCCTTTGAGATATGTCTTTTGACCTTTTGCCAAATTAACCTTCAACCCTTTAGAATTTCCCTTTGGAGATTTTAGAATTTCCATTTTTATCTTACCAATCTACATTTTAGGATTCGTGAAATTCTTTTTCAAAAGGGTTGTTGTGGCCTTTTTTCTCGACAAAATTCCTTCAGCACTTTTGCAATTTCCCTTCACCCTTTTTCTATAGAAATTTTATTATGTGCCCTTCCCAATTCCTTTAGAAATTTTATCTAATGAAAATTACCCTTCAAGTTAAAGATACATACCCTTCAATTTTTTTGAAAGAACATTTTGAGGCCTTTGAAGTGACCTTTAGTCATACCAAAGTGCCCTTCGGAAATCAAAGGAGCCCTTGAGCCCTCAAAAAATACCCTTTGAAAATCTCAGAAGTATCCTTTGACATTTGTAAAGTAGACCCTTTAGGAATTTTTTACAGTAAAAAATGCCCTAAAAAGTGAACCCTTTAGATCAAAATTACCCTTTGAGAAGTTTGAAGATATCCTGTAGCCATGAACTAGCCCTTTGAAATAATTGTTTTGGGACTTTTGTCTAATGAAGAGATTCCTTCAGAATAATTTTTGTAGACACTTTATCCAAAATAATTCCTCTAAGGGAATTATCCATGAAAATTAACCCAAAATCACTTTTTTGACATTATGCTCCTAAGTTTTTATTATGAAGAACACTATTGAAATTATGCCATACTTACCAAACAAATATAAAATACTTCCTATTCGATAAATGATAAAATCCCCCACCAACCTAAGCTAATAAATTTGAAAAGTGAACATTGTATATTTAATATCCCATGAATTGGTATTAAATGTAAGATATTATATAGACAATACACATCCATTGACGCTATCATTTGCATCTAAGGTAAATTTCAATTGAAACATATTCATTTCTAGTAACCAAGATCTCTAGTTTATATCTTGATAATTTAGCGAGTACAATAAAGACTAAGTTAAGAATTTAGGTGATTATATTGTACATATTATATCAAAGGGGAATTATAGTAGTATAGAACATGTATCTATTTCCTTCCACATCTAAGATGTTCTAAGGAACAAATCCTCCATTTGCATTCTCAATCAAGGATTCTATAGAATTCAAAGACACCATCTTTGACGTGGAGGTATTTTAAGATAAGTATCATAACTATTCAAAACACTGGGATGATATTGATTTATCCAACATGTTTTTAGTAGATGATGAAACAACATTAGTAGAAATGTTATTCATTTAGGGACTTCTAGCATATAAATGCCAAAGATTTCATTTTATTATGGCCAAACCAGAGGTTATGCCATGTATAGACCTCCTTAAGTATTTTTTATTTTCTAATAAAATATCATAGGATTCTTACTTGTTACATTCTCATGGAGACACAATGGTTGCATGCATATCTAAAAATGATTTTCAAAGGTATCTATCTCTTAGCATCTTAGATGCCTACTATGACAAATATACATGGGTGAAATTCAATGGAGAAACCTCAATCCCAATGGTGCTCTCCTCATGGCTACTCCCAGATCAATATATCACTTGGCAAGGATTGAAGCCAAAGGGGGTGATCCAAATTGACAAATTTAGAATGGGAATCTAAATAGGTATGGCTTTACTTAATAGATTGTATGGTATGCTCAACATCCATTTTGTAAATTTAGACTGGATACTAATACTATACATGATGTTATTGCACAATGCTACCTATGCCTTGGGGGAAGTTATTAGTTTGATATTTCAAGATTAAATTTTTCATAAAGGTAAACATCCCACCCCCATGGGGGATTTATATATGATGTCATATTTAGTAGATGCAGTCATGGGAACTTGTTGTAAGGACTTGGGCAATCTATTGGCTCTGGCTATAGATTTTATAAAAAAAATAGAATATGTGACCACTTATAGTTATTACATGTATATTCTTACCAAAATAATATGGTTAGGATATACAAAGACATTTATACACAGGTGTGGTAAGCCATTCATGGCTCATCCATACCTCATCTTGGAGAAAATATTTTAAATAATCTGAGTGGAAAAGGAAAATTTTTCCTATACCTAGACACTACTATCATCATGATCTGGGGAAATAAGGTGGAGCCCCCATGTCTCCCAAGATATGTACCCAATAAATTGGTCAATCAAGAGATTACTTTCTAGTTGTGGAATAACATTGAGGAGGATTTGGTTAGGCAAAATAAATACTTATCATTTTTTAGCATAATTTTAATTGGTATAATGATGTATATTATGAGGAAACATCTTGGATATGTTGGAGGAAGATGGAATCGATATGGTTTTCATACAATAGAACATAGATATTGGGACCCCATGGGTGGATCCAATAGCATATCATGGGTTCAACATTCCTTATTTTCATCAACCTTATTATTATGACTTTATTTTCATGAATGCCCAGTCAAATGAAGAAGTGATGGAATGAGCACACATTACTAAGATACACGATAATCATTTGAAAATGATCTAAGTCAAACCTAGTATCTCTACTAGGGAACTAGATAGCTAAAGATATCTCTTCAGTTAATGCCAACATTTAAACTTTTAGAGGGGGAAATATGGAGAGCAAGAAGCTTCCTCATTTCAAGGACTTCCATTAAAATTGAAATTAAAATCGATCAAGAAAGAACCATGGCTCCCTAAGCCTAGTGCATAGAGAGGAGAAAGGGGAGACCCTATCAGTTTAAAATTTGATGAGGAGGACAAGATGCAAGAGATACCTACTTTCAGCACATGTCAAGTTCCCATGGATACCCCCATATATCTATTATTTCATTTATTGGGGTAGATACATCACAAGCAACAAGAACTACATCCTAGGGCTCTCCCATTCAATGAAAAACACCTTCAGTTTATACTAGAAGCCCAAGAATCCTATAAGCAACCCAATAGTGCATACATCTCAAGGCATGCCTATTTCACCTCCAAGCTCACAACCATCAAGAGAATATGTAGTCATCATCAAAGACATAACAGATGATTTGAATGAAGAGTTTGATTTAGAGATATCCAAAGATATGAGTCTTTAGTATGACCCTATTGAGATTCATCATTAAGGTACACATACCTTCTATGGCTTCCCTTTGGCCTCAATTTATATCATTGATTAGGTACATATCTCTTTTATAAAAATCCCCATTCCCTTTACCTCATCCATCCCCTTGTTTCCTTCCACCTCTGGATCCATTCCTTCCATTTACACAACCACTATCGATCCCTCTTCTATCACTACCACACTATTTACCATACCTATTCCTTGTATACCTATTGGTACTTCTACTATGAAAATTCACAAAAATACAAAGGTAACTAAGAGAGTGAAAACTGCTCTAACCACTTCCCAACTTCATGTCTAGTCGACACATCTCTCCTTTCCACTCCCAACTTCTAATTTTATAGAATAAACCATAATAAATAGCACAAGTAGGGAGATGAAGGCAAAACCTCAAATATTTTTATTCCACCCACTTCTTCAAGTTGGTGGAGCGGACTAGATAGTCTTCCAAAATTGTATGTATGATCACCCTATAAGTAGACTAGATAGTCTTCCAAAAATAATGACATCTTCCACAATAATAACATTCCCTATCACAAATTAAAAATATAATATTATCATAACAAGATTAATATTCATTCAAAAAAATAATAATCACCACATTGATCATTCAATCACACATGTGCTATGTTTTAGCCATGCCATTTTAATATACATAGAAAATTGAGTATACAATCATCCTTTTGAACAAGGTTTATTTACATCTTAATTTATCTATCATCCTAAAATGGGATGAGAGTTTTCCACCTCTAAAACTAACTGCCTCACACTATATAATTCATATATATTATCAAAAACTCTTATAATAATATTCATAACTATTTCTTGATCAATAATGTTCAACAACCCCTAAACCTATGTAGGGTGGTGGACTTCTACCTCACACTTATATGACATATGAATAAAAACAATTTTAGGTCCCTTCATAAGACCATAAAATTCTATTACATATTTATTAAAAAATTACATGCCTTCATTACTCACCTAGATCACCTAGAAGATTTTAAAATTTTGAGAATCCCTTTTGGTAGGAAAATTAATTTTGAACTCAAATTCAAATTTCACTCATTATCATGACTATTTGACCAAATCTTGGGAATTCCTAAGATTCCCTTGCATCATACTCCCAAGGGGAGAAAATAACTTGACCCCATATTCTTCTTCATTTAGATTCTCATACAAATGTGTGAGCTCTTTGTTGCCACACCTATTCTTCTTCTTCCTCATCCATGTGATCATTTGTTCTTGCTTCTACTACTAGTTGTACCTATATTAACTCTTATTTTTTGCTTTCTTTCATTACCCTCTTTAATATTCATGGCATTTATAATGAATTACCATTCTCTTTCTATGACCTTCTCTACCATTTCTATTTTTGCCTCTTCATCAGCATACCTGATCCACATCATACTCTATTCCTGTTTTGATCATTCCAAAAATTCATGCTTGTTAATATACTTGTTAGCAACATTCTCTAACCTAATTTCCTCCATTAAAAATTCTCCTTCTTTGACTATCTAATCATCCAACTCATCACATTGCATATTCATTTCATAGACTATTAACTCAGTCTCATCTTCCTTTACATGTTCATTTATTTCTTCAATCACTTCACATGCTTCTTTCTTCTTTTTTGATCCAATGAATTCCTTAAATAACCCTATTATATCCTTATATAAGATATCATCTTCCTCTTCATAATATTCATAAAAAATTACATGCACTTCATTACCTATTATTCCTTTGTCTACTTTATCACCTATTGTTTGATTTTCATCTTTCCACTCTTCTTTTTCAAGTAATTCACTATCTTCAAGGTCATAAAACACCCCATCTTTATCTATATTTGCACTTTTACATTCATTAACTCCTTATTTATGGACTATTTTCCATTCAATGTCTTCATCCTACTAATGCTCTTCACCTACATTCAATCATGATAAATCAATGTTAGATTTTTGAGGCCCAATTACCTCTCTTTGTTATTCCATGTCAATTTGTGTTTCCATCTTCTTAAATTACCTCTCCAAATGTTCCATCACTTGCTAGTTTTCTTTCTCTTGCATTCTTTCTATAAAGTTACACTTGAATATTTTCTTGATCTTGAGTCTACACTGTAAACTATAAACATTCCACATATGAAAAAAAATATATTTCCATCTTATCCAATGCATTATTAATTTCATTTATTTCTATCTCCATCATTCTCTCTTTGTGGCTTTCATACTTAACCCTGTCTCTCACTTTCCTTTCTACCTATCCTTTCATCTTCATCTTGAGTACCTCACTTGGGTACATACTCTTATTATTTTGGCCTTAATTGGACCTCATTATTTTGGTTCACACTCAGAACCTTTCTCAATCTCTATCCTAGACCTCACTAGCGCCTTTCCACTACTTTTCCTTCACACTTGGACTACCTTTTCTTTCCTGAGCTCTATTTATGAGTTTCTATCTCACTTGAGCTTGTTAATAGCTCTCTTAATTTATGGATACCACCACACTAATTAATATTTTATTTCCTTAACCTATCACATACCATCAATCATGTATTCAAACTAACAAATCAATAATAAATAACTCATACCTTCTCTCATTTGATGTCTTTCAACAAGACTCCATACAAACTGCATTCTTACTTGCTTACCTAAAAATTCTTGTCAATCATGAAACATGCATTAATTACCAAATTTATACCTATATATACATATTCCCAAAGCATCTATATGGATCTAAGACCAAAAGATGTATATCTCTTACCATCCACTTGCATTTCTCATTACTCTTGCTTGTAAACTTGTCAAACTTTCTTAGCCAACACTAGGTCTATTTATCCAAATGGACAAAAAAGCAAACACCTAATTTATCAAAGGTAATAAATACACATAAAAATTCAAATATATTATTTAAAATCATATCAATCCTGTTTCATCACTCATCACTCTGCATTTCACTCAAAAGTCCACCTCTTGTCTTCTTAAACCTGCTAGCCCTAATTTTGGGTAAGTCTCCTTGTTGGGAGCATCTAACATACCTTAAAAAGAAAATAATTACATATTAAATGACCCTTTTTTCCATAAAACTCCCACCTTTACCTTTTTTTTATAAATCCCAAGGCAATATGCACTTGCTTCTTTAAGCCTTTCCTCAATTAACATTTCAAATGAGAAAATATTTTTAGACTAAGCTATCTACAAAATTACAATTCAATATATTGAAATTTTTTGATACCAATTTGTCTTACATAATTGAATCCATAATTTATAAGCCTTATTATTTAGACAAATTCACTTTTCCTATACTACCCTTACTCTTTTAGGCCTTCCTTAGACCTAACACTAGCACACAGCCCTAATTCCATACTTCTCTGTACCTAATTTTTTTAAAACTTCTTTAATTAGTGAGATAACATAAATTTATGAAATATTACAAATTTTCATGAGTTTCCAATGGGTAAATATCCATATATGGACAAACCCCTAAAGCCTAGGGGTTGAGGCCACTATACAGACTGAGAGTGCATTTAATTGTATATCTTGATCCAAAAACCATTTAAAATAAAAATAATGTTTGAAATGGGTCTATATATTCCTATTAAAACTTTTTATTTCAATTATAAATGTTCTGTAAACCCCTGATCACTCAAAAACACAAAATCTCAGTTCCTTCCAAACTATATTCTGCTAGCAAGAACAAGATAGGTTTCATGGTCCTTTCAACACCAGTAGAATCTATAACCTATAATGAGGCTCTAAAAACCTAATATGAATAGCCTAAACCCTTTACAATCTCATTTTAATCCAAAATAAGATTCAATATAACATAACTCAGTCTATAGAATTCTGAGTTGGTAGACTGTGGGTTTTCAAAGAGTAAAGTATGATCAAGGTAAAATTCACTTACATTTGTCCATTATACATTGATAAAATACTACTATAAATCATTATTAAATTTTCCATTTCCAATATTACATGTAACTTAATGACAAAATGATCAAATACTTAGTATTCTATTTGAATAAAACTATATGTATGCTCACCTTATCAATAGACTAGACAATCTTCTAAAAATAATGACTTCTTCTACCATAATAACATTCCATGTCACAAATTATAAAATATAATATGATCATAAAAATATAACTAGTAATTCAACAAAATATTAATCACCACATTGATCATTCAATCATACATGTGCTTTGTTTCAGCTATGCCATTTCAATATACATAGAATATGAAGAATGCAGTCATCTTTCCTTTTCAATAAGGTTTATTTCCATCTTCCTTTATCTATCATTCTTGAATGGTATGATATTTTTACACCTCTAAAAATAAATACATAACACTATATAACTCTTATATATGATAAAAAAATCTTACAATAAGATTCATAACTGATTGTTGATCAAGAATGTTTAACAACCCCTAGACCTGCGTAGGGTGGTGGACTGCCACCTCACACTTATATGACATATGAATAAAAAACATTTTATGAAACTTAATAAGACCATAAAGGTATTTTACATATTTATTCAATAATTATATACCTTCATTACTCACCTAGATCACCTAGAACATTTTGAAATTTTGAAAATCCCTTTTGGCAGGAAAATTAATTTTGAACTCAAATTCAAATTTCACTCATTGTCATAACTATTTTACCAACTCTTGGGAATTATTAATATTCCCCTACATAAAAAAATATGTTATAAATGGAAATTAAAAAATAAATAATGTACTTTATTTTTATGATAATGTAGTTCTAGATTTGGAATAGGAAGGAATCAAACTAGAATATGATTTTGGAATAGTCACCAAACTATGGATTGAGTGACTCTAGAGCCTCAGATACGATCATCAACCTTGGATTTTAGTGTCAATAATATTGTATAAAATATACATATCTTTCAATTATTAAATACCTATTATATAAGGATGTGACCACCTAAATGGTTTTGGGTTTGTCTTCACCTTTTCTCTAGTGCATTTATATATATATATATATGTCATGAATTGTCACTCCTAACGAAATTATAAACCATAGATATTCATATTCATAGTGGATTTTGGAAAAATGGATTAGTGTGCACATGGTTTTTATCTAACCCTAAATACCCTTCTATCAATGAGTTGTGCCTATATATCCAATACTCTAAAGAGGACCTCAAACTAATGTAGTTCTCCTCTAAGTGTTGTTTTATGTGTAGATCATGCAATATGTGGAAAGAAAGTACAAAATTTACTTAGTTTTTAACTCATAAAAATGGGTTCTTAGGCTACTCCTTCAGTACTTCATACCTATATATGTGTAATCCCAATGAATGATATATGAATATGAATAAATAGGGAAACTTTTCTCAATTGAATGCTTTTTGGTATGAATGCTAGGTGAGAAATGAATGAGGAGTGATTTTAAATATATACCACTCTTATCAAGAAATTTATAATAGTAAAATACTTACTCTGACCATTAGGATATGTTTCATTTACAAATTACATTACTTTAGGTCACTAGACACTTGCATCAAAGTAAGATACCTACATTCAAGGATGCTAGTGTCTAAGAAATAAAAAAGTAAGTATATGATCAAAACTTGTAGGGGTATAAGATTAGTATATTTTAATAATTCTAGATAAGATACAAGGTCTAGGTCATTAACATAAGACTATTCATACCAAGATATTGGACAAGGGGCACAAGATAGAGTAGATAAAAAGATTATGAAAGCAAGAAAGGTTCAAAATTGAGAGGAACATCCAAGGTCCAAGTTTTCCAAGTGTAAAAGATTGAGGTGTAATGTAATTCATAAATATCATTTACACTTAAAATAAAATAGAAACTACACTATCTCCTCCTTGTGCTCCTTACATTCATGTCATCATCACTCTCATCACTCATGTTCATCACATAGATCTTTGGTTTTTCAAATTAGTAAATATTAAGATGACTATTTAAATTTATATTATATATTAAACAATTCAAATCTTTTACCTCATAATCATTTACCAAAAAATCCATATTTTGATCATAACCTTGCTTCTACAAGCTCTTTTCACAAACCTTAAGAATTTCTAGAATCTTGACAATGTATATAATCTTTCCTTATTTACCACATATGTTTTATAAAAAATGAATCTTATCTTATTTATCAGGTCCTCTCTTACTTCATTTATCAATTCCTCTTTCATATTCTTTGCATGTAACTCCTATTCAACAACAATAGGGTAAGTGAAGGTAAGTATTTACAAATTAATTACTTTCATTTATTTTCTACTTTCTACTTTAATTTTTTAGCTCAGTTCTTATGTGTTGCTATGTTATTTTTTGAATTAAGATTCCATGTTACACCTTTGTGACACATAATGAGATTTGGGTAGGGCATATGTACACACACAATATTTATAAACTTTATCATTTACTGATTATTTATCTCTTATAGGAACATGTAAAGGTTTAATCTCTCTAAGTACACACCTTAAAGGATGCACCAGGAAAGGGGTGAGAATATCTTTGGTGATTTGCAATATTATTGGTCCCTATATCATTGCCTAAAATCACTACAAGTCACTTTTATCCAATTCCCTAAGAAATTAAATCCCATTTATCCACTTCCATAATTAATTTCCTTTTTAAAATATCCCCTCACTAGGTAAACACCCTCATTCTTATTTTTCCTAATATGTCATCCCGGTTGTTCTTATTGTAAAATTTAAATTACACATTACAAAACTAAGTTAGCCTAGCCAGCCTAGTTCAAGACATAATGGTTAATTTTCCTACCTAAAAAAATTGAGTTGGTTTTTTATGTCAGATAAAATTTAAGAAGGGTTTTAGGTTCAACCCTTTACTACAAATACCACCTTCTCTTCAATCCAATAGAGATGAACATTTATTTTTGAATTATTATAGGAAGTTATAAATTTTACACTTAAGGAGTCATTGCTTAGGGTTTTGACTTGGAAGGAAAGAATATGATCTTATGGGAAAGCCTTAGATGCAAAGTAGGAGTCTTTTAGCCTAGATTTAATCTATATAGTATGATCCTTACAAATCAACAATAACCTCTTTAAAATCACCATTGGTTAAGGGAGAGATTGAGGCATGATAGGTTCATTTCAGGTAAGTATTCCTAAATCTAACTCCTTAATTTTTTTAGATAATATTACATAAAGTAATAGGTTGAATGTTTTACTCGTTACTCAGAATTACTTCTATATTGACTTGAGTAGATTTTTCCTTTACATGTTTAATTTTGTTTGTTTAATTATTCCCCTTTGTGTCACAGGTTTTATTAATCACTATATTAGATTATATTTTATATATTATAAACCTATCTAGGGATATTTTGTGATGCTATTTAACTAGAGGCTTTAGAACCCTCTCTAGTGGTGTTGTGTGATAAGAGATCCATTATGTAGGTTTAGCAAATCCAAATTGGTCATGTCTCAATATAAATAGTTATATAATGAGTTGTGGTAAGATTACCTTCTCTTAGCTTGGAATTCATTAAGTATTACAAGTTTAAGATCCATCCTAATTTGTTGTATAAAAAATGCATCATCATCATAATAATAAAGTATTTTTTTATGTGAGAGACATGTATTCTAATCATACAAGTGTCTTGTAAAGATAGATATATCAATGAATAACATATTGAATAATCAAAAGATTAATGATCATACATAAACTAATTATTAAATAAATGGAAACATATCATGATATGAATTATGGAACTGAAAATAAGAAAAGAGTGTGTAATATAGATCACTCCACCAACAAGTTCAATAGACAATCATAGATTTTACTCACACATAGTTAAAAAAATAAAAGAGTCACACATAATTAATTAATCACATGTCACAAAAATCCAATGGAAAAACTCAATAGATAATTTAATTTCACTCACCCAATGGAAAAATTAATGTCACAAACACAATAGACACTTTAATGTCACACATGCTAAGGATGATGTAAGGTCCCACACAAAAAAATCCAAAAAAATAAAAAGAAAAAACATCAAGTAGGGTGAAATCATTGTATGGTATCCTATGACTATCTTTTTTTATCTAAGTTTGGGATCTTTAACCCTAATGATGTTTTCAATTAATAAATTATCCTTCTTCACCTTGAAAATGAGATTTGATTATGAGGGATACAAACCTTAAAAATGGGGGAAGTGTAATGTGTTGAACTGATCCCAATCAACCCCACCTGATGATTGGATTAAACTTACATATATAATACTCCAAGGAGGTAAATAAATCCACTCTTAATTCTCCCACCCAGTGTTATTATGCAATTATACTCCTATGTGTATAGGGATAATGAATGGATTTGATCCTTGACAATGATTACTTTGACTTTGATTTTGAGTTCTTTAAAATTGGTCTCTAATTAGTCCTAGTGATAGGTGTGCAAACTGGAAAGAATATTGGTAGATTTTCTTAGTGTGCAATAGATCATAGATGTAATTAAAATAAGTGCCAAGTCCTTTTTGAATTAGAACTTGATTTATTTATAGATGAGTCTAATTTAATGATTCCTCATACCACTAACATGTTAGGATTATGGTCAAACCCTAAGCATGGGTTTTATTTTATAGAATTACCATTATTTAGAGTGTGATAGTTCTAACCATTAGAGTTCATTTTCAAATAATGATAACAACCATAACTAGTGGAACAAACATGTGTAAAAGTGGTATGAATTGAAAGTCTATAGATGTTTGTGTTGGATATTTAGCAATTTTAAAACAAACAATGAGGTCCATGTAGGTGTGTAATAGTAGAATGGAAGGTTTGAATCATAAGGTATAATTTAAGTGTAAGAGGATGGTGAATTAGGACCTTGTATGTGTTATCAAGTCATGCATGGTAAATGTGTGTAAATATTGTCATTATTTAGTAAGAAAGACTGCATTTTTGTATCTAAAAATGCCCCATTTTATTATGGTAATAAAAATTCCATAATAAAAGGTTAAAATTTACTTGAGTGTGTATATCACATCTTACCTTTTGGTAGTTGACTCAAAACATATATTTTTTCTCTATACAAACTTGTAATGAGAATGAAGTAGTCAATGTCCATATGTGAGATATGAATAAGAGTAAGGTTTAGAGTACACTTATGTGTTGGTGAAAACTATGTTTCTATTATGACTTGTTGGAGATGATGCTTCCTTAATAAAGAATTAGAGAGTTGGGGTGGTCATGCCTTAAACTTATATAACTATGTAAGATCCTAAGCTAGGAAGTAAACATGCCTCAACCTTCATGAATATGGAGTAAATTACATAATGTACTTGTAGACACTTAATTTTAATCACTTCCATGTCTAAATTATAATAAAGAGTGATTTTATGTAATCACATGCAAGTTTAATGAGAAATAACCATTGGACCTAATTTAACCACATAACTATCATTTTAACCCAAAATCACAATGATGCATCCCTAATTGGGGCAATGAATCGTATTACATTGTTAATATTACCAAGTGCCTCTTAAATTAATTCAACCCTTTTAAGTGTCTTCACAAGATAATTAAGTTAATACTTAATTGAAAATTATAAAATCCCACTTAATCAAGCCTAATAATTCCTCTAATAGGAAAAACTATGGATTTATAATTATCCTATTTTCCTAAATTTAAAACTATAATATTGCCTCAGAAATGAATGACTAAGGCAATGAAGCTTTGTCATATCTCAAGGTCATCACTTCAATTAATTCCATGAAAAATCCAAGCCAATCCAAGAATAAAGTGTGGACAAGGATAGGTGGTTCCCAAATATAGAATCAAACACTTTCAAAGACTCCATAGCCTATAAGCCAAGCTCAACCTCTTAATATTGATTCTAAAGAAAATATTTTAAGGAGGTATAAATGTTTGTTTTTGTCTACTAATATGCATTTCTTAATTGTTTTCCATATAGCTCAACCTAGGGATTAGGTTTGAGATGTTAGTTATTCAAGTTCATTTTGATGTTGTTCACTAACAAAATGGTTAACCTTAATTAAATTTTTAATTTACATAATGGCATGCCTGGTGGGACCACAAAGGATTCAACACACCCCATAAGTTATTTTAGACCATTAACATTCTTCTAATTACCAGAATTAACCTAGTGTTTAAACTTAAAATGAATCTATTAAAAATGTATATAGGGTTAAAGGGGTAAAAATAGCTTAGGTCATAAGTATGATACACTAAATATATAGTAGGTAAATTAGATTATAAAGTCATATATAACATATGTTTAATTCATTAAATTGATATAGGATAAAAATAGTAAGTACATCTATGTTAGATATGGAAATTAGAAAGAATTAATGTACTTAGCTGGTTCTAAAGTTGACATAGTTTTGTATCTAAATAGGCAATAAGTAAACTAGAAGATGATTTTGAAACAATTGTTAAATTCTTATTTGAGTGCCTCTAGAGCCTTGGACACTAGTGTCAGCTTTAGATGATTGCATCAACATCACTACTTGAACCTGATGTAGGTGTCTTATACAGAATCCCTATTAGAAAAGGATGAAACTACCTAGATGCTTCTAGATTTTTCTTCACCTTTAATTTGGTGCATTCATATATGGGTCATGGACTATCACTCCCTATAAAATTATAAAACCTTAGTTCTTCATGTTCATAGTGACCTTTGGGGAAAATGGGTTCATGTGCACATGATGTTGAGCTAATTCCAAAGACCCCTCTATCAATGAGTGTTTATTACATATCGAATACTTTGAAGAGTGTCTTAAACTAATATATTTATCCCTTATGTGTGAATAATGCAATATGTGGAAAGTAAGTATAATAGTGATCTAGTTTGTAACTTGGTAAATAAAGGTCTTAGGTTTTTCCTTTAGTAATTCAGACCTATGTATGTATTGTACCTATGACTAATATAAAAATAGGGAAAATTTGATTTATTGAGTTCTTGATTAAATGCTTTTGATAAGTTGCCTTGGTATGTGCTAGGTCTTGTAACTTAAGAATGAATGAGGGTTGATCTTGTATTTATATAAATCCCTTTGGAAAAGTATCTCACATTAAAACACTTAGTCCAACTAGTAATAAATGTTTCATTTGAAAATTAGATGAAGTTAAGGCATTGGACACTTGTATTGGAGTAGGACACCTACATTAATGTAGGTGTCTATCTGTGATGCTAGTGTCCATGAAGTAGGAAAGTGGGTATAGATTTATAACTTATATAGGTAGAATATAATCATGTTTTAAGCACTTAAATTCAGATAGAATGTTTGGGTCATCAACATAAGGCTAGTTTGACCAAGAGATATGTCAAAGGGCACAAGATAGAGTAGATGTGAGACTTATAAAAGTTGTAAAAGGTTTAGAATTGAGAGTAACACCTAATATATAAGTTTTTAAAGTGTAAAAGATTGAGGTGATATATAATCTATAAATATTATCTACATTCCCCCCTTTAATTTAGTAATGGAATTACTAGTTTTAAGGAAATGAATGTGCACTTGGGTTTATATAACACATATTACCTTTGATTAAGTCCAACTTGAGTGATTTTCTTGTGACTAACTTGAAACTAAGAGAATTTACAATACATGATCAATGTATATAATCTAAAATTGAAAGTATTTAAAAGATTTAAACTGAAAGATCAAGATTCAGGAGTACACATGAGTATCAATGTAACCACCTTGCCTATTGGCAAGTTGATTTTAAATATTTATCATTTTAAAGATATAAAACTAAGATTAGGATAAATAAATATAAATATAAAAATTACATATAAATAAGGAGATAGAGAGATAGAGAGAGATTAGAAGGCAAACATCCATAACCTTGGATAAAAGGTGAGTTTCTACTTGGCAATTGAGATTATCTCAACTGTACAGTCCAATAATACTTATAACCTAGTGAGCATGAGTGAAAAAAGTTAACTCATACTATAAAATTGGTAATATTAGATTATATAATCAATTCCAATCTAAAAACTTGGAAATATTAAGTGATTTAATCACCTTAACCATACCAAAATTGAAATAACTACTACAGTAGATTAACTCAATATAGTTCATAAAAGTACATGATGGTGTGTGATGATAGTCATGTGAGTGTTTTTAATCTTGAAACTGATTTGAATTTTAAAATATTAGGTTCACATTGCATATCATATGCACTTTAGATATGCCTCATGTTGAAACTATGTATAACAATGGTACCAATGTATAGAATTTTGCCACAACTATGAATCTAAATCATATAACTATGTGATTTGGCCAATTCACAAATTATGTAAGTGTGGAGAACATTATTCCAAATCACCCCCCCCACTATATATGGATAAATATGAAAACTAAAATAAGTACCAATGTGGAGGACATGTTTCCAAAACATGTCCCCATTATAATTTGGGTGTGTCAAATACTGAATAAGTGTAGAGAACATGCTTCCAAAGCATGCCCCCACTGAATCTAAAAATTACAAATGTGTGGAATCCATCCCTA
>JARHVA010000019.1:7222500-7387500 GCA_037957365.1 Torreya grandis | reverse complement strand
TGAGTAGAGGGAAGGCCTAACATTAAAAATATGAATAGATCATGTAAATTTGTATTCCTATATCACACTCAAGTAGAAGTGTGACACACATGTGTATGTATGAGTAATTTATATGGAATCCATTAACATAGAACTAACAAATAGATGCTAGGGAGCTAATAGAATATGTAAGTGTTGAAAGTGTTTTTGTATTTTTTAATTTTATTTTATTTTTTTAATATTTTTATAATATTTGAATATAATACTTTATGATATCATCTAATGGATTGTCATAGGTATCTCCCCCACTCAGTTCCTAAAAACCTCAAGTTAGATCTTTTACATTGTTTACATCATGATTGAATAAGTTAAAAACATACATAGCATGTTTTAGATTGAGGGTAAAAGCAAGTTTTGAAGGGGTCCTGAAACCCTGTTACAAAGAGCAAAAGAGAGAACGTCTATGACCACAGGCTAAGCCTAAAAAACACTTCGAGGAAGTAGCAAAAATAGGTTTTAAATGGACCTGGAACCACCAGATAAACATCCGGTTAAAACCCAGAAAACATAGTTCTAGAAACACAAGCACTGCCAGGTTAACAAAAAAACTAGTTTACAAAAATAAAACCAAAAAACCTAGCAGCCAAAACACTGTTCTAAAATATGACCAGCAGAAATAGCAATCTGAAACCAAAAACCAGAAAACCCGACCAGAAAATAGCCCCCAAAGAAAACCAGTCAACGAAAGGGGGCTTTAGATGAATCTTTTAAGTTTGGGTTATTTTTTTTACTTGACTGAAGATTCATATCAAGGGGAGGAACCAAAAGCTTTGACTTCTTTCTTCTTACAGCTGTCCAACCTTCCTCCACCTTAGCTGCCACAGCATCCCATACCTCAGAAGACATGGATCTTTAGATCCCAGGAGACATAAAATCCTTATGAGAGTTAAACATTAACTGACTCTTAGAGAGATCCTCCAGAATAGGGGATGATACCACCACCTCCTCCTCTGGCTCAATAGATTCACTACCCACAGCCACTGCTTCATTAGATTGATTCACCAATGAATCTTCTTCATCATCCGATTCGGATTGCAGACTGTCCTCATTCTCAGTCTCAGATTCAGAAGAAGATTCCAAAGGTTGTTTGTCAACTTTGTGAACAGAGGATTCCTTAGTCCACTAAGAAGGAGGACGTATGGGATGAGATTTCCCAGCACCACAATGATCAGCTATATGTCCCGTTTGGTTGCATTTCCTGCACCGAAAAGGGATCCCCTCATAATCTAGAATTTGTGTCTAGTTACCCCTAGGGGATTCAAGGTAGATCGCCTCAGGAAGGCCCTTAAAAGACATCAAGATCTACTAGAAATCGTGCACAGGTCGAATGAGTTAGTGGACAATCTTCCTCATATAAAAAATCCCCCAAAACATTTCCTATGGTTCTAAAAACTGCCTCATTCCAGAGGTGTAATGGAAGATAAGGGAGTCGCACCCATATAGGGATCTTATTAAAGGATTCTGACAGAGGATTAAAATCTTTATGCCAAGGTTTGGCCATAAGAGGATATCTTCCCTGCTAAGAAAATTTATTGTGACACAAAATAGATTTTCTATCCTCAGGGTTTTTAAAAACTATTATAAAAAAACCCCTGGCACAAAGATGAATCTAAGCTTCTTTGATATGCGACCAGTTCTTATTAATCCAATCCTCTAGATTTACATAGGAAGGCTAGAAACCATGAAAATGCAGAATGGTAGCACAAGAGGACAATTGTTCTACCTTATGGCCAATACTTTCTACTAATTTAGGGTCTAGAGATACCCGCATTGGTTTTGAAGCACTTACAGGTGTGATGCATCTTTGCCCAAAAGTTATATGAGGAAATGTAGTATGTAAATCTGCTTCAAAGGCTGCTACATCCGCAAAGGATCTCTCCCCAGGTTCAAACCCTGGACCAGAAGCGAGGGCCGGATGCAGAGCCGAAGTATCTCCATTTCCCACAGAAGAGAGGACCTCACTTGTTGCGGCAATCCCTTCCACACCTATCACCGGAATTCCTTCAGCTAATTTCAAATTCATTGGGAGCGGGAATGGGAGCATAGGAGCTAATTTTCAAGGTGTTACTCCTCACAATTTACATGTGTATTAGAAGAAGTAATGTTATAATTTGGGATATGTAATAATTTTCCTTCATGATAAAAATAAATATATTGTTTATTTGGATCAATTTTGGCTTATATTTGGATAACCAAAGAGTTCCTAGTGTAAATGCATATGGAGATGTGATAGGAATAACCCAAACTCATGTTTAAATTGTTGAAAGTTATCATTGATGTCATGTTTTTGCGCACTATAATTTATGTCAAGAAGGTTTAGTAAGGTGAGAGTGTTATTTTGATGTCAAAATAAGCCTAAGATCAAGTGTCGGCTCATAAGAAGGTGGCTCGTTGATATGTAGATGATTGTATGAGCATGCTAGTGTGATGTTTGAAGTGATCCAATAGAGTGTCTTGTGAATCATAGTGAGGAATGATTAAATGAGTGATTAAAAGTATATGGATTTATTTTTAGAATTTTTTTAGCATGGAATGAGGTTTTCTGTCATAAGAGTGAGATTTAAAGTCCCTTTATAATGGTAGGAAGGTCTCAAAGTTGTATGGTACCTAGTAGGTATGTTTGATGACCTCTTAGATCCTAAGCATATAAATGGATTATAGAGGCATGGTGATGATGAAATAGATATGTATGAGATTGAAGGTGTATAATTAATTTTTAGAGCAAGTGAGAAAATTTTGATTCCGTCACTTAACTCTTAGAGTTAGCCAAAGGGGTATGTTCTTCATTGGTGGTCTTCTCATAGACCTTACCTCAAGACCCTAGTGGTAGAACGAGGTGTCATTATAATTTTTGGAGGATTTAAGGATCATGTAAGGAAGGATAGAGGTGTGATAGGTTGTTTCAAAAATTATCATGAAGTTTTAGGTCTTGAGGTAAAGGAAAAAGCATGAAATAGTGTTTTGAAGTCTCTTGAGCTCATAGAATAAGGTATCCAAACCTGAGAAGGTTTTTATTATGCTCATTGGCACATGTAAAATTTTCATGGTGTCCTGATCCTTTGAGGAGATATGGGTAAGGGTCATAAATAATATATCTAGGCATTATTTTGGCATTTAAGTGGCAATATTGTATGAATAAATGTTAACACTAGAATAGGTCTAAAACCCTCATACCCTCATAATGACCTGATAAGGAAAATGTTGTAAATTTCCTAAAATGGATTGGTAAGGATATTTTTATGTATTATAGGAATCCATCATGTACCTATAGGTGGCATTAAGTGTTTAGGAGAGTGAGTGGAAGATATAGGAAATCATTTGTTTCTTAGAAATTTGATATAGTAGGAAAGGTTGACCAGATCAAAGAATGAAATTCAATAGAGGTTGAAGATTTAGAATTGTTTTTGTTTTTACATGGTTTTATTTTGACAATTTATATCCTCTATGTCAACTATTTTTGTCACTCAAGTTGACCTATCGCTAAATTGGGCTAATAGTGAAACCTGTGAGAAAAACCAATCAGAGTGAGAATGTGTTTAGGGATGAGTTGAAATGGATCCAGTTGCTTGTGGTTATTTTTAAATACCAAAACATAATTTTAATATTTTTCATATGTTTTTAATTTTTTTAAAAAAATTAAAAATGTTGTTCACAAATGACCTATGTAGAGGTGTGATAGTGAAGGAGTAAGGTTCATATATTAGTTTATATATCTCACATTTGATATTATACCTCTATATATTTGTGTTTGAAGATGTTATAAGGATATATAAGGATAATATTCATTTATAAATACTTATTTACTATGTCTACATAGGTGTTGAAATTCATGTTTACCATGACTGGTTCTCAAGGCATAATTACAGTTCTGAGTAGGTAAGTGAGAATGATGAGTTGAAGGATATTTGCATTTATATGAAGCATATAATGAATATTATGTTTTTTTTAAAACCTATTTTACCTATAAATTATTTATTTAATGTTAAAAGTCACTTTAATATTTTTTAATATGAAATCCAAAATATCTTATCTGACTGTGTAAAGATTAGGAGAGAGTAACTTAATAAATTGGTCTGTAAGACCAATGTTTCACACCAGAAAAAGTGATATATATATATATATATATATATATATAATATAATATAAAATATTAATTTTCATGAGTCTTTTAAAGTGTCTTTATAGGAGTTAAAAATATAATTCATCATGACTATGTTGATAGGCTTGTTGGCAGTTCTGTGTAGTCATCTAGTAGAGATGAGTTTGGGGTGTTTTGCCTAGAGTTGAAGAATACATTGAATTTTAATTTATTATTTAGGTCTCAAAGGTTAATTATAATTTAATTTTATTCATTATAAGTCTATATGAAAGTGTGGAGATTCAATTGTTTATGACTAGGTTTTGGAGCAGTCGGATAGTTCTGAGTGGTCATATTGCAAGAGTATGTTTGAGGTCTTTTATCCTATTTGGTGACGTACAATGGAAATTGTTATGAACATGAGATAATTAGTTTATTTTAATGTTATTTAAGTAAATTTTCATGTGGGATATTTTTTTTTATGCTTTAGATATTCAAGCCAAACTTTTTCTATGTGTGAAGGGTTAATGAAAAGTAGACCTAAGGTGTGGTTCAAGGAGTGATATAAGATAAAAGGTAGTATGGACCTAGATTAATTTTATAATGGGTTTATTTCATGTTCATGTAAAATTTTTCATGCATTTTTGGAGGCTTAATATGTTCCAAGATGGTCCAAGTGTAATGTGTGCTTTGAGAAGACCTAATTGCATTAAGTCTCTATTAGGCCTAATGGTGGTTTTGGTCCTTATGAGTAATGACTGACATATGTAATGAGTTTTTCAATTATGAAACGTGTTTATTTACCTATTCCAATGGAAATATAGGTTTTTAAATGTGTTTTTCTTAACAAGGTGGGTGAGAGTAAGAGTAAAGTATTTATACAAGGCATAATACGCCTACTTGGGCTAGTTAAGGTGTGAGAGTGCAAGCGAATAAAAGAGCACATTGAGGAATAGAAGAATGTAATTTATACCATTAAATTGGAGAAGAGAATAATTAATTAATATATTATAGAATATTTGAGTGTGATTGACAAGGTTAATTGACTTAATAAGCCTAGTAAGAGGCATATTGAGCAAGGAAGTCTAAAAGGTCATTTGAGAGAAAAAGAAGGTTGTAGAGAGATAAATGAGTTGATTAATTTATAAGAGACTATTATATATGATCATAGATTTGTTTTTAATTTATGATAGTGGATAGAGGATATATATAATTGAAGAAGATATCACCATCTATTGGTTGAGTAACAAGGTGTCTTGAGGTGATCAAGCTTGTCTTGGTTGAGTTGGTGCCTAGTCAAGAGGGAATGATAGATAATTTGTAGGTTGGATCTTGTAGAAGTATCATTGAAGTGGTTTTGGTGCCAATTCACTTAGGGGGTTTGAGCCTCCTTTCAATTTGGATCTTGTTAAAGGACTAGTTGAGTTGGTTATTGAATAGTGAGGGTTTAGTGCTACTTGTGGGGTTAGTGCCTCACTAAATGTTGATCCATTGCTTATAAGATAATAATCCAAGTGGTGTTTCAGTGGGTTTTATCTTCCATGAGGGTTTCTAACATATCTCTTATGTTCATGTGTTATGTTCTTACTTCATCCTCATATAAATGGTTAATTATGCATTATTATATCTCTTGATTAGTTTGAATGATTGATGAATGATAAATGGAATTGAAATAAATGATTGTACACTGATTCACCACCTCCCTCTCAGTGGTTTTGATTATAACATATATTAATTTAGGACCACAATCAATTAGTATTATTATGTTTCCCATGGAGTATTTCTAAACTCCTTTGTTTTGTAATTTTTTTAGATCAAATCAAATTTATTGTAATCATCTTACTTTGCAAGTAGTTTTTGCTTGTGTATGATCAATATGGCTATGCCAAAAATAAGAACCACCCATGAATAAGGTAATTATTAAATATTTTTGGCATTAATGCTTTTTTTGTTCACTTTGGGATTCTTGCATAGAATTTGAACCATATAATGGTCATATTTTGAGTAACCCTTGTAGAACACCCATGTAAGGATTAAGAATGCCACATTTTTGTTCATAATGTTAGAAAGGGTAATTCATCCCCCTCATTTATGTGAGGAATAAAACTTTGATACTTAGAATGGGATATGTTAAGCTCCTTCAGATGAGTAAGGATGAATGAAGCATATCTATTCACATCCACATATAAATGTGTAAATGACTCATATTGTTTATATAATTCTATTTATTTTAATGGGAAAAGAAGTCCTCTACTAAAAATAAGTTTCAGTTTCAAATTTGAGGGTATAAATGTTAGATCATATAATGTACTTTTGAATCAAATAAAATAATCCTTAAGGGATTCATCATCACATAATTTGAAATTGTGAAAATATTCTAAAGTAAGTTTTAGCACCTTAGGGATATTAAAAGCTATGAAGAAAGCATATTCCAATTGGGAAAAAGTGTTTAAGGAACCTTTTGGTATCCTATAAAACCAATTATGTGCCTCATATAAATTCTCATGTGGAATTTTGGGCCCCTATTTCACTAAGTATAGATCAACACCAGCACTATAGACACCTTGGTATCCTATAGCTGATAACAGATAACTTGAACTAGTGATCAAGGATGACGTGATTTAATATAACAAAGCTCTAGAGAAATTGGTTTTGAAAGTAATGGCTACCATTAGTATTAGGAATAACTCGAATGCCATTAAGGCATATATTGTATATTCTCAAGCTTGCCTATGAGCCTTTGGGCACTTGAGTAGATTAACAAAGTATATACTCTATTTTTAGTCTAATATACTATATATTAATTAGACTTTGATTAATAAAGAAGGATGTTGCATCTACTTGAGTTTGATTTGGTTATGTGTTTTGGTTAATATCATTTAAATGTGTAATGAATGGAATAATTATAATGGTATAATTTCAATATATGAATATTATATTTGATTGAATTTTTGGTCCAAGTCATTAATGACATCTCTATGCTAAGTGATGATGTCATCATACTCTATGAAATAGACTAAATGTAAGGAGAGTCATGTGCCCAAGATTTGATACCCTTGATAAGAAGTGTTATCCAAAACATGAAAACATGATCTAATACATTCTATTGGCTCCTCAAATCACATAAATGATGCTAAGCTAAACAAAGGCTTGTAATCTTGAGACCTAAAACCAACCTAGTATAGGCTTGTGTCCATATGAGAAAAAATACTCACCCAAAATAGGCTTTTGCATATAAACCACTAGGCTTAACCCAAAAAAGGATTGCACCAATGAATCTACTAAAAGCCTTTCTCTAAATGACAAAGTACAATAAGTGAAAATTTACAACATGGCAAAACTAGCCCAATATGGGCCCTGGTTCTTTATTTATTATACTTTGGGTGAGCACATAAGGCTTGTACCTTGTGTGAATTGATGCCAACATAGTCAAGTGAAAAATGTTGAGTGATATGGGAATATACCACATATACACCTAGTTGTAATGTTTCTAGAACTGACTTGGACAAATTAGTAAGTTCTTGACTTGATGAATTGATAAATTAAGCCCCCTTTTCTACAACGTTTTAGTTCTAATTCTAGGATCTATGTTGAATTTTGTTGTTACAATGGTTTAATATAATAATTCTCTAACTCTCCCTCAAGAACACCAAATTCTAGTTTTAATAGGTATAAGATGCCTTTTCACTAAAACATCCAACTTGTAGAGGACAAAATATAAGAAAGTAGGTTCAACACAACCTGTATAATGATTTATACAAGGTATTCTTTTGAGAATTTCTTGAGCATGTGTACTAATGGTTGGATGCCTATGTGACCCATATAACATAAAGCTATAAATAACACATTGAGCAGATGAAATATCACTTAGAGATACCTAAGACTCTAAATGCCACTTGGACGAGAGTAGTAGATAAATAGTGGCAAGGAGCACTAAACAATTACATGCTTGAGTTTGTTATATTTAAATACTCTTACCCTGAGGAAGTAGAGTATCAGTTTATATGTAAATAGAGAGACATGTTTTTGAAAGATTTTGATGTATAAATCAAGAAACTAATGGTGGATTATGGATTTAAAAATATGAGAATGAAAGGATAAAGTCATTTTTCATATGAGAAGCACAACAGGGAATAAGGGGATGTGTAGGTGAAGCACAATGGAAGGGGATAAATAGATTGACACTTGAGAGCTTAGGAGATAGCTTATAATAAGATAAGACACATGTTGATGGAAGATATATAACTTGGAAGTGTTGAGAGAACCCATAGTGAGTGGGAAGGGCATGAGGAAGGATCTCTTAAATTGTAGTAGTGTGAAGAGGAGAGAAAAAATGAAACCATAAATCAAGCTCAATAGTTGATGGGTGTAGAATGCATTGGGTCCCTCTAAAATTTGGTAACTAGATATGAGCCAAAATCACCTACCCCCTTTGAACTTATTGTATCATTTCATGCATTGGATCCCCCCACATGAAGAAATAAGAGTGATAACTAACCCTATGGTTATTATAAAATTTGACCATTTTGCAAACTTGGAATATAATTTTGTAATTGAATAAGTTATTCCTTATGAGGAGTTGAGTTAGGAGCTAGTTCACCAAAATAGAATGTGAGCAAAAACATATTAGCCTAGTCAATGTTAGTTTTGTATATTCGGTAATATCTCGTAGGAAGTGGCCTGATGCCACAAGTGAGTAGTAAAATGCCATTTTCATCTATGGTGCTAGCAATAACAATGGGACCGATGCCTAATCCAATGGCTAGAGGCATTGATGTACCATCACCAAAACAAGTAATGGGGGGACAAGTGCCTTAGATGCCAGTTGTCCCCCATAGTAGATCTATTATGATATGGCCATGTACTTGACAAAGTATCATAATGTGGAGAATGTTGAAAAGCATGTGCTAAAGTGTGAACTACGATGGTGTGCTCATGGTATAACCTAGTCAGAGTGCAAGGCAACCTAGTTCATGATAGCTCTACTTGATCTCTCCCATACCTAGTATAAGAAATTTGACCCTAACTAGGCTATGGTTAACTATGACACCTTGAAGGAAGCATTCTTAAAGTAATTTGACATACCAAAATTTTAACAATAAAGCATCACTACACTCAAGGAGATTAACCAAGGAATCTCAAAGATCATGCACCTATATGATGCAAGGCTTAAGACTCTCCTTTCAAAGCTTATTTATGACATTCACCCCTCCTAGCATGCATAATGGTTTGTTAGTGGATTTCTAGTACCGTTCAAAAGAGCACTTTCCATGAAGACATTCATAAATCCTCATGAAGCACTTAAAGCTATAATCAGAGCTAAGTCAATTATAAATGCTAACACTAGGATCATCCCATTCATGGAGGCACATATTTCATCCATGGCTAACCAACTCCAAAATCTTATCACTAGTTTATCACAAAATTATTGAAGTGGGTTATGTGCATTGATTATGAAATAGAAGGCCATAAGAGGAATAACTTCCCTTGAATTAATGTGTGCACATTAATTCTAAGTTGTGACTTCTATCATGAGAAACATACTTTTTGCAACTTCCTTTTATTCTAAAGTACTATTCAGGTTAACAAAACTATCTATTATTAGTTGTGTGATGCCTATACTCATACCATATCTGATTTCTAAGTGATTGATGAGATGCATGAAAACATGGAGAGGGGTGCAAGGCAAGCCACTACAATAGTTAGAGGGTAGGAAAACTAAGTAAATGAGGTATATGACCAATAGAATGTAGGTTATGTAATACAACAAGGAACTAAAGGGTGAGGTAAAAGACATGGTAGTGCAAGGTTCCCACCCCATTCATGTTATAAGTGTGGTTACACATAACACTATTAGCATGACTGCCCTACACATCCCATGTGTGGATATTGTCGACGAACCCATAAAGTCCACGAATGCCCCAAATTTTATAAAAATTTAACCTAAGGTAGGCTTGACATTGACAAAGGCACATGAATGATCAGGTATGAGCCAAAATTGGAGAAATTGAATATGAAAGCACAACCAAATAGCACAAAGATAGTCAAGGTGCAGGTGACTACTCATAGTAGATTCACCACTCAATTTTTAGTTGTTCTCATACCATAATTACACCTAGAATATGGGGAAATTAGGATCACTGAATGCATAACATGGCCTGAACCTAAATATATGCCTTACCCAAACCTTACATGCTATAAAGAGGTTTTGAAGTAAGCCATGAGCTTAATTCAAAACCTCCAAGGGTAGATCCAACTAGCACAAGACCTAGAGGCATGGGTTGCTACCTCCTATAAGAAGAAAGATAGATAGGAGGTTGAGATATAAGAGCTAATAGAGATCCTACACTTCATAAAAATAGAAGGGATACTGCCTGTATTGAAGAAATTGTTATTATCACTCTAGAGTGCACCCTATTTAAATATGTGCAAGCACACCTTCACTCCAACTGATACAAATAGATATTATTAGAGTGTGGGTGACTCTTTATTGAGGAGAACCTCTAGAGAAGGTTGATACCCTTAAGATTTATCTATTAAAATTGATCTACTATGTTTTTTGGGGTAAAAAGGGAAGGAAGAAGCTAAAATGGGAAATCCTATCTAATGGGGTGATGCACCTAAATGATTGGTATTATTTGAAAGCTTTTTTAAAATTAAGTAAGACACACATATGAATCAAAATAAATTCTTTAGTAAATCCTAAATATAAGTGTTTCAAAAGAAGGCTTGAAAGAAGTTTGCAAAGCAAATTTAATTCCTAGCTCTTCAAATGACATGTAGAGGATGAGATTTTCATAGTAGGTGAGGAAAGGATCTTCAAAAATGGGATATAGATCTCATTTATATGCTACTACATAATAAAAAATACACTCTATTCTATTAAAAAACTCATGCAATATATTTACTTTATTGATAAATGATGCCAGTTATAGTTTATATTCTACTTCCAGAATTAATGCAAAATAGCTTCAAAAAGCCAATATATAAGTATAAAACCTTAACTAAAGCCAAAGTGGCATGGAAAATAAAAGGATTAGTCTTATTTTAGTTAAAATAAGACTAAAATCCTTTTGAAATATTAAATAAAGGCTTTAAAATATTCCAAGTCTTTAAAAATTGCATGTTCTTCATTTTTGACATAGAAGTGAGAAGTGGTGGGCCCATGTTGACTTTTCAAACTTCCTTTCATGAAAAGCATGGGAGATGCATGAAACTAGTCAAACTAGTCAACTAAAGAGATATGATCCTTAAGGACTAGTTAACTCAACTTGAGCTGAACTTGCATGAATTTAAACTTGTGTATTGACTTGAGAATTATATATCCACTTAAAAAATATATATTACATGTGGTAACTCTAAAATTAATTTATTTGATAGATTTTCAACACCATTTTTTATTTGTTTGATTGACCAATTAGGCCTATTAGGCCAATTAGGCCTACTAGCCTATCTTCTTGCATTTGGACTTCATTAAACCTAAAATAAGATGCCATGAAACCTAAAAAAATAATTAAATACACCTAGAAAAACTTTTCTCATCATAATATATTTTATTTTGATGAGAAAACACTCATCATTCAGTCAACAGGGTTAACTAGGTCTATTTTACTCCATTTTCTTATAGATTGGCCATTTTGATTGAGCTGGTTGGGACACTTCTAGAATGATTTTTAAACAAATTAAAATTTTAAGATGATTAAAAAGACTTAGGATTTTATCTCCATTGATTATATTTCATTGAAGTGTCATGTACTTCATTTTACATGATTTTTTCCACAAAAAATATGTTTTCTTCCCTCATCTGTAAATCTCCATGCATAAAAGTGAAATTTATGGAATCCTATCTGAAATTAATTTAAATTTTAAGAGGTTTTAGGTTGATCCAATATGGTTTTATGGAAATAAAATCAACTTTTTCCAAAACTAGTTTTTTAAGGGTTTAGGTGGGCTTTGAAAATGAATTTTCAGAATGATGGTTCATGAAGTACAAACATCAAAATATAATTTTTTTTCCATTTGTGTGTATAATTTTGACCCCTCTAACATACCTAAAAATATTGGGTTCCCATTCAAAATATATAAAAACTTACCATGTGGAGAAATTTGCCTGTGAGGTTTTGACTACATTTTGAGCTATCTACACTTTTAATGATTGTTCATAAATCAAAACTACTAAAATGGTCTCAATTTTTCATGAAATATAATTAAATATGGGTAATAAAAATTTACTAAGATATTTCATCCAAAATTCACACGTGGTGAAAGATATGAGCATCTAAGTAAGAGGCTAGGAAGGGTGTCTAGAATTGAAAAAATGAAAAGTTTACCAAAATGAAAATAAATATTCATATGATTTTAAATGCCTAAAAAATTATCATGGGATCGATACCATGATATAAAAACACTCTGAAATCACATTTTTCTTGAAAATTCAAAAAACCCCTTTTTGGCCTTTATGCATGTTTGCTTGTAAAAGCCTATATAAGCATGGTTTGCTTAAAATTTAGAGTTTTAACACTATTTAAATGTCTGATTATGATTTAAAAATACCATACTATGATTTTCAAACTTTTACCTAAACTTAGAAACCTCTATAGAAGTCCAGAATGATGTCTGCTCCAATGGTGATCTCTAACAAACATGCTAAGGACTGCTACAAAACAATAAGTATCTCCAATTTTCCAATGGACATTAAATTTTTTCATAAGGTTCTCCAACTCATAATGACTTTTTTTACAAAATTTTAGGTCCTAAAATCACTTGTAGCTCCTAGAAAGTTTAATTTTCTCTCAAAATTGATCCCTATGCATGGATTGTTTGCATATTTGAACTTGATAATGTCATTTTGAAATGATAATGACCCATTTACAATCCAATTTTGACATTTTTGACCAAAAATAATATTTTTTAGTCCATAATTCCTAGATTTATAGGGCTATTGAAAGGTTTGAATGATAGGAGTAGTAATTTGACCTTGACAGGTCAAATTACTAACAATTTTGGTGACTCTCAGGGGTTGACTATCTTGTTGGTCAAATAACTCAAAAAATATAACAAGGATAGACTTGGATATACACTAAAACTAGGAAAGCTTGTATACCAAGACATAAAAGGAGAAGTTGACACAAACAACAACAAGCATGTGCACATGTACGCTTAGAGGAATGGAAAACAATAACATAGAAAGGAAAAAACAACTACTAAAATCATGTGTGGATATGCACTTAGAGGAAATCAACAATAAGAAGTCTATTATGTAAAAATTTACCTCCACCTTACTGGTCCTCCTGGATCAAATGGAAAGCTATTTGATGCACTATGGAACTTTGAAACATATTTGCTTCCTTTTGATAGTTCTCTTCTATAAATGAGAGCACTTATGTGTTCATATGTTGTGGATGATGTAACTAGGCCTCCAACTTCTATTCTTAGGTGTATATATTGAAGATATGGATCTAAGATCCAATCATCCTCCTCCCATATTCTTCTTTGTTGCATCAAGACTATTATCTCTACCTCATTCATAGGCCGATCATGATTTGATACATTCTTATTCAATGATTGTATTGGCAATTTGGTTATTATACCTGGATTGATGTCTTCATTATACTCCATTTGAGGTGGTACTTTTTAAAAGTCTTTAGATTCTTGATAAGCATCCAAACATGACTGTAATATGACTTTAATTTCTTCCTAATGAACAGCTGCAATAGTACTCTTTACAAGACATTCATCAATATCCACTTGGGGTGGAGATAAACTATCAAAATTTTCACAAAAACTCTCTAAAATCATCTCAAAAAGGCTCTTCATCATGATCAACTGAAAGGACATGAAATTCATTTGCAATCTTACCATTTTAAATATGTTGATCACATATATCTACCTTTTGGATGGAATCATATGGAGGTTCTTGATCTACTACACTTGTTTCATCTTCATGTTTTGTAGAGAATGGCATCCCATCTATCCACTCAAGCTCTAATTCATCTTGTTTTGGGATCTTTAGAATAGCATTGCTTTCTTAAATTTCCAAAACATTAGTGGAATCCTCAGATGAATCATCAACCTATTATTCTATCTCATCATCCAAATATACCATCTTAATCTCTTTAATTTAATTTAAGAAATCATGGTATAATTGTTGCCAATGATCATCTTCTTTTTCATTATGGAAAATTGAATCCTTCTTATCCTTTCTAAGTGGTGTCCTAGATATGATTTCTTTTTCTTGATCACTCAAGTCACCTTTATTTTCTATCTCTTTGGCTGCATCCTCTTGGATCACCTTCAACTCATCTCTCTATTGCACTTTTTTTTGAATGGCTTTCCATGAAGGAAAATATTTAGGCTTCTGAGGAGGAAGAGATGAAGGTTGAATGATCTCTTGCTTGAAATCAACATCTTGAATGATTTTTGATTTTTATTCTTTCTTTCTTAACTCCATGATTTGGTTCCAAGATGGGAAAGATAAAGGGTCTTTTTTGAACTTTTGATTATGGTTCTCCTCCTCTTTCCTTGTCTTCAGCTCCAACTCTCTGATCTGTTTATCAATATTCTCCTGGAATATCTTCTCTTTAAAGTGGTCAGTGATCTCAATAGTAGGTTGTGCCATAAAAACCTCCTATTAGTGTAGGTTTTTATTTTTCCCTATTATTTAATTAGGGAAATTATATATTTGTGCATACATGGAGTTTTCCTACATTCGTGGGATAGGCTAGCTTATGTGGAGATGTGTGTCATAGATGTGTCATAAGAATTTCATAAGTAACTCCTTTGACCGGATATTCTAGGTATGGGAGTTACTTCTCTATTCTTAGCACCCTATCACCACCTTTCATGGAGGATTTATAGTCTATTCTTGGGGTGCCTTGACCACCTTTTATGGAGGAGTTACTTACCTGCTCTCCTATATGTATTTTTCACTTTGGCCATCTTATGTTAATGGAATATTGGCTTTTCTCCAAATTGTCTATGCAATTGTATCTTGTTTGATTTCATTTACTTTATCATTTTGTGGTATTCACTTGCTTCATCCTGTGTAACCACGACTCGTGCATCCTCGTTATTCGGACCTTGGCGAATCCTCTGATATAGTATCAGAGCCACCCCAGTAACTGGTTGTCTATTTTGCTATTGATTTCATTGAAATCTAGAGATTTGTTAAGGCATTTTTTTTATGAAATTTGAAAATTTTTGGGAGATATTTCTAGTTCTCCGTAATCTTGTTCCTTCCATGGCTTGTTTGGTCTCTCCATATACATGCAGGCAGGGTTTTGCAAGTTCCAATAATCTTGTTTCTATCAATTAGCTTGCATATTTTGTGTTTTAATCAGAATTTCAGGTTGTCACATGCCTTTTCAATCTATTGGTAGCTGATTCTACCTTTTCATGCCATTTTTTGGTTGCTGGGGTCATTTTTTCCAGCTAAAGGCGTCTATTTTACACTAGATCTGCTTCTGTACATCAACAAGAAAAATGCCTTCTGAGTTTTGTTCACAGCCCAAAAAAACCATCTGGGTATCTTTCATTTTTTGTATAAATTCTATATAATTTGCAAAAATGTGCCCAGAAAGATACAACAGGACCCCTCTCCATTGGCAGTTGCAATTTTGAAGGCAGTTTTCAAATGCTCCGTTCTTTCTCATACGGACTCCTTTTTCCATGATTTTTTTTTTTGATTTTGTCTATTTTTCATGCTCTATGCACTAGTGTAGATGTTTTTTTATTTTGATGCTAAGATTTTTTAGAAATAGAAAATTCTTAGTCATGACATTGCACAGTTGTCATTTTGGAAACTTTGGAGGATCATAACTTTCACATAAGACCTCGTATCGAGACAATTCTTTTTTTGAAAGTGCATTATTTTTTTATTAAATCATAGTGGTGGTGTTTATTTCTCTGTATATTATGCCAAAGTTGTTTTTTTCAGCATATGCTCTTCATGATGGTTTTGTAATGCATTAAAATCATGACCACTTAGTGGCAGTTGTAAATGCACTAATATAAAGTTCCAAATCATATTTTTTTTAGGAGGGTTCTTTGATTGAGCAATATTTGAGTTTTTTAAAGCTTGTATATTCGATTGTCGAAGACGAAGGGTGAGGCATGGGTTGACAGGAGGCCAATTACCCCTCACAAATACTTCCTTTAGATTTATCACTCCGTGTTGAGTCCAATGAGTGGTTGGAAGACCACTTTATCTCTCAAAATAGGAATTTTTAAAATGTTTTAGTGCTATTTTTTTGTAAAAATACTAGTTTATGAGAAATTGAATCTTTAATATCTTGCAAACGGTAGCTCAAATTCGGGTGCCATTTTTTGCAAAAGTGATTATATTTTAATTATTCATAGTTTAGGCTTGTTATTTGTTAAAAAAACACTAATTTATAAAGTGCCAAAATTTGGGTCTCCCGAGACGCATTTTTGGCTGAGTCTAACGTCTTGTTTGCTTAAAGTCTTACATTGATTGCTCTAAGATGCATTCTCAGCTGAGCCTAATGTATTTTGAGCATGAACTTGAATATTTTGGGTGGGATCAACATTTTTTGGGGGGGGGGGGTGTGATTGCTTTTTAGCACTTGCAATCTTTGCTTTCATTATCCTTTCTGCATAATTTCACAACTTGCAATCAACACAACCTCACCTAAATTCAGATTAAAATAGATTATTTTCATCTTAAACCTCTAACACCCTTCAAATATCATGAATGGAAGGTTAAAATGTCAATCATTCTTAGAAGCAAAGGATTGTATAGGATCACCATGGGTACTGAAGTAGAACCCAACACTGATGCTGAAAAGGTTAAGTGGTACAACCGTAGTGATGAAGCCTATGGATTACTGAGCTTTTCCATGTCTCTAGAACTTCTCTTCCATTTAGAAACTTATAATACTCCCAAAGACATATGGGACACCTTATAAGTCTTATTTGGGAAGCTTGATGAGATGAGAGGTCATGAGCTTGAAAACGAACTCATAAGTCTAAGTCCTAGCAACTTTGACACCCTAAAAGACTTCTTCACTAAGTTAAAGGCCCTTAGATTACAATTGAAAGAATGCAGGATAGAGAAGAAAGATAATCAACTCATCCTTTCTATTCTCACAAAGTTAGGTCAAAGCTATTCAGTCTTTATCTCCACTTTCCATGCCACAAAATGTGCCCTTGGCACTACATGGAAAATGCCTTCTTTGGATTCATTCATTGCCAACTTGACTAGGGAGCAAGATAAACTAATCCAAATGGGCACAATGAATTCTACTCAACCCTAAGCTTTGACAACTAGAAATGGTAAGGATAAGACTTCAATAAAAGAGAAGAAGAAAAAGAATAAAGACCAGGAGAAGAAGAAAGAAAACAACAATCTTGCCAAAAACAACACTGATTCTTCCTCTTCCAATGCTAAACCTAAGAAGGAGAAGGTTAAGTGTGCATATTGTAAAAATACAGGGCATGATGAACACAAACTCATGAAGAAACAAATAGATCACCTAACTCATCTTCTAGAGAAGCACAACATAGGTGTTCCTGAGTCCATCAAGCAAAATTCATCTATCCAAGATTCTACCAAGGCAAAAGGCAAGGGTAAGGATAAAGAAAAGGGAAAGGCCCTTGTAGCAACTACAGCTTCTACAACATCATGGGTCATTGATTCGGGTGCTTCTCACCACATGGGCTCTTCACTAGTTGAGTTTTCATCTTTAGATCCTTGTAGCATGACTTCAATTAGTTTGGGTGATGACACATCAGTTTGTATTGTAGGGAGAGGGTTAGTTGAAATAGAAGGAGGAACATTCAATAATGTTCTAAGTGTTCCTTCTCTTTCAACCAATCTCTTATCAGTGTACCAAATCACTCACATTGGTTGGGGCATGAGAGTTGAGTTTTCACTAGATTCAGTGGCTATCAGGGAAGTGCATAGTGATACTACAGTGGTAGTGGGTAGGGCAGATCACCAAACAAGGTTATACACCTCACATTTTGCACCTTATTCTTCTCCAACAGCATTGATGACTCATTCAAATGAAGTTAGTAAATTATGGCATGAGCGGTTTGGCCACATTAACTATCGCTACCTTGAACAACTTTGCAAAATTGACATGGTCATTGGCTTACCTCGTGTCCAATTCTAAAAAGGACTTTGTGAGGGGTGCTCCCTTGGGAAGCATCTCAAAACAAAATTTGACAAAGGCAAAGCTTGGAGGGCTTCACAACCTTTGGAGTTAGTCCACAGTGATGTATCAGGACCCTTTCCCAAACCATCTTTCATAAGGGCCAAATAAATCCTCACTTTCATTGATGATTTCTCTAGGTACACTTGGATATATTTTCTCAAATAAAGGTCTGAAGTGTTTGAAAATTTTCTAGACTTCAAGGCTCTTGTTGAGAAACAGAGTGAGAAATCCATCAAGGTTATTTGAACTAATAATGGAGGGGAGTATGTCAGCAACAGGTTTGAGCAGTTTTACACCACAGAGGGGATTGATTTGCAGCACACATCACTTACAATCCTTCACAGAATGGGGTTGTAGAATGCAAAAATAGGTTCTTGAAAGAGATGGGTAGCTGTATGATTCCCTCTAAATCCTTATCACCATAGTACTAGGCCGAAGCCATCAATTGTGCTTGCTACATTCAAAATAGGGTTCCTCACAAAGCTTTGAAAGGGATAACACCCTTTGAAGCTTGGCATAAAAGGAAACTTGATGTTGAGCACCTTAAGGTTTTCAGATCCCTAGCCATGGCCCGCATATCAAAGAAGAAATGCAAAGCTATGGAATGTCAGTCCAAGCCTTGCATCTTTGTAGGATATCTAGATGGTGTTAAGGGGTATTGTCTTCTAGATCTGACCACTCATGAGTTGTTCATTGAGAGAAGTGTCCACTTTTAGGAGATTCCTAAAGACTCACCACTTGGTACTTCTTCTCTGTCATTAGATCTACTTCTTCATGATGATTCCTCATATTCATATCAGCCACAACAGGTTCTTGAGCTAGAGACATCTTCTTCTTCTTTGAGTTTAGGTAGTGAGGATAGTGATGCAGTGTCATCTACCTCTAGTCAGTTAGAGGATGAGGAGTTAACACCTGACTCACCCACTTTTGGGTTACTTTGGGTTAGACAGACACTTGAGAGTGCTGGCACTTGGACAAGAGATCATATGGATGACAAACACACTAGAGGGATTATCAGAGAGATCCACATGCATTCTTTGCTTTATTTTTGGATCCATAGACTTTTTGAGAGGCATCGGGAGTACCTGAGTGGAATAGTGCTATGGAGGAAGAAAATTCTTCCTTAATCAAAAATCACACTTGGGAATTGACTTCACTTCCTAAGGGAAGGAAGATGGTTTGATGTAGGTGGATATATCAGACCAAGTTTATAGTAGATGGATCGGTTGATAAGTACAAGGCACGATTGGTTGCCAAGGGTTTCTCATAGGTGGCAGGCATTGACTACTCAGAGACCTTTGTACCATTGCAAAGATGACTTCTATCTGACTCACCTTGGCTATTGCCACATCACATGGTTGGGATGTGCACTAGATGGATGTGAAGAGTGCCTTTCTTCACAGAGACCTAGAGGAGGAGATCTACATGGAGCAGCTACCAAGATTTGTTTAGGATTCTTCCTTAGTATGTAGACTTAGAAAATCTATCTATGGCCTCAAACAGGCCCCTTAAGCTTGGTATGCCAAGATGGATTCCTTCCTTCTCAAAACGAGTTTCACTAGGTGCCATTCTGACCCCAATGTCTACTTTTTGTGGTAGGATGATTCGCTCCTGATTTTGGTTCTATATGTTGATGACCTTTTGATCATCAGGAGTTCTTCATCAGCTATTGTAGTGGTGAAGGCATCTCTCTAGGATAGATTTGACATGACAGACTTGGGTTTTTTGCACTACTTCCTTGGCATCGAGATCTCATAGTCAGATTCAAGGATTTCTCTTACACAACCTAAGTATGCTCTTGACTTATTGGCTCGATTTCACATGGCTGATTACAAGCCATCTCTAACTCCCTTTCTATCAGGAGTCAAGCTTGAGGCTGACTGTTCTTCACCATTGGTTGATGCCACTCGATATCAATAACTTGTTGGCAGTCTCATCTACTTGACTCACACCAGGCCTGACATATCATATGCAGTGGGACTTATCTCCAGATTTATGTAGGAACCTTATGAGCTTCATTAGAAAGCAACTAAGAGGATATTTCATTACATACAAGGTTCACATAGATATGGAATTCATTATAGATTTGGCATAGAGTTTGACTTGGTTAGATATATTGATTTAGACTAGGCTGGCAATTCACAGACTCACAAGTCTACTTCTAGTTACAATTTCTCTCTAGGTTCTGGTCCTATCAGCTGGTCTAGCAAGAAGCATAATGCTATTGCTATATCATCCATAGAGGCATAGTACAGGGGAGCTATTAATGTAGCTACTAAGGCTATTTGGATTTAGGGGATTCTTTTTGAGTTTGGCATTTCTATCAGGCAGCCCACCATCATTGTGACAACCAGAGTACCATTTAAATTTATAAGAATCTAGTTCAGCACCAGCAGACCAAGCACATAGAGATTCACATGCATTTCATTCAGGAGCTTATTCATAGTCAGGTCATTGACTTAATCTTTTGCCAGTCTTCAGATCAGGTTACAAACATCTTCACCAAACCTTTCACTAAGAGAAAGTTCATTCATCTATGAGCTCTTCTTGGGGTGCGGTCTACATTTGCAACAACATCATCTTCAGGGGGCCTTCTAGCCTCTTCATTTCTTTTATGTCTCTCTTTTGGGGGGGAGTTTTTTCCTACGAGTTTTCTCCTTTTCTCTATCTTATGAGAGATTGCATTTGTACATGGGTACCTCATCAGGCCTAGTTACTGAGACCCATTTTATATTTCCACACTGCCTACCTAAGCTACACTTATGGGGGGTATTAGTGTAGGTTTTTATTTTTCCCTATTTTTTAATTAGGGAAATTATATATTTATGTATACATGGATTTTTCCTACATTCATGGGATAGGCTAGCTTATGTGGAGATGTGTGTCATAGATGTGTCATAAGTGTCATAAGAATGTCATAAGTAACTCCTTTGACTAGCTATTTTGGGTATGGGAGTTACTTCTTTATTCTTAGCACCCTGTCACCACCTTTCATGGAAGAGTTATAGTCTATTATTGGGGTGCCTTGACCACCTTTTGTGGAGGAGTTACTTACGTGCTCTCCTATATGTATTCTTCACTTTGGCCATCTTATGTTAATGGAATATTGGTTTTTCTCCAATTTTTCTATGCAATTGTTTCTTGTTTGATTTCATTTACTTTAGCATTTTATAGTATTCACTTGCTTCATCCCGTGCAACCACGACTCATGCATCCTCGTTATTCAAACCTTGGTGAATCCTCTGATATCTCCTTTCTTTAATAGTTCTCTTAGATAGAACTCCAAGAAGGGAAGGTTTGAGAAACATATGAAGAATTTGGAAAACTCAAAGGGGTTCTTGGAATGGTCTCTTGAGAAGGAATGGATGGCATAAAAGGAGAGCGAGGTTGGACCTATTATTCTTTGATGCCTTTTGGTTTTTTCTCAATACTTTGAATGTAACCACCTACATCCATCATCTCACCATTGAGATAGTTCCAATTGGCTCTCTCAATAGGTGTCCATTGCTCTTTTATTTTCTGCGATGACTCTCTTATATAATGGATTTGGTGAGTAGGGATATCTTGATCATAATAGCTATGTGAGTGCAGCTCTAGTGCATACTTTTCAAGGATTAATGAATTTTTTTTAAGTGTTGGTATGGATTGGGTAGATGTAAAATGGCCATGATAAGATTGGTAAGGGGAAATATTAAGATAGATTGATTGTTCATATAGAGGATTTGGGTACTACTCTGCATATATGCCTAATATAGATCCTCAAATTGTTAATGAGGATCATAGTGTGGCTGGTCATAATGATTATAGTGAGGATCATATGGATCCATAATAAAATAAGCCATTGGACACCATTAGTAAATACAATGTTGAAATTAATTTATATTAAAATGATACTTGATGTTTATAACCAACTTTGTGTGCTTGGAAGTTATACTGATATTTTGAATGATGTCCCATCAAGCGTGCCAGAAACTATTATCGCTTTGGAGTGCACCTTATTTGAAGATGTGAAAGAACACCTTCACACTAATTGATACAATTGGATCTTATCAGAGTGTGGGTGACTCTGTACTGAGATTAACTTCTAAAGAAGGCTAGTTCCCTTAAGATATATCTATTAAAATTGATCTACTATGTTTTTTGGGATGAAAAGGGAAGGAAGAAGCTAAACTGGGAAATCCTATCTAATGGGGTGATGTACCTAAATGATTAGTATTCTATTCATTTTTTTTGAAACTAAGGCAAATTTATGAATCAAAATAAATTCTTCAATAAATCCTAAACATAAGTGTTTTAAAAGAAGGCCTGAAAGAAGCTTGCAAATCAAATTCTATTCCTAGCTCTTTAAATGACCTGTAGAGGATGAGATTTTCACAGTAGGTGAGGAAAGGACATTAAAAAATGGGATATATATCTCAATTATATGTTAGTATAAAATAAAAAATACACTCTATTTTGTTAAAAAAACTCATATGCAAAAGATTTCATTTATTGATAAATGATGCCAATTACAATTTGTGTTATGCTTCTAACATTAATAAAAATATGGCTTTAAAAAGCCAAAATATAAGTCTAAAACCTTAAATAAATCCAAATTTTCATTAAAAATAGAAATATTATTCTTATTTTAGTTAAAATAAGACTAAAATCCTTTTACAATATTAAATAAAGGCTTTAAAATCTTTCAAGTCTTCAAAAATTGCATGTTCTTCATTTTTGGCATAGAATTGAGAAGTGGTGGGCCCATGTTGACTTGTCAACCTTCCTTTCATGAAAATCATGCCATAAATTAGAATATAAATCCATATTAAAAGTGATTTTGAGTTCTTTAAAGTCTTTATCTTGTATGAAAAACATGGGAGATGCATGAAACTAGTCAAACTAGTCAACTAGAGAGATTTAACCCTTAAGGACTAGTTAACTCAACTTGAGTTCACTGGCATGAATTGAAACTTTTTGATTGAATTGAGAATTATATATATACTTAAAAACATGTATTCCATGTGGTAACTCCAAAATTAATTTTTGATAGATTTTCAATGCCATTATTTACTTACTTGATTGACCAATTAAGCCTATTAGGTCAGTTAGGCCTAATAGCCTATCTTCTTGCATCTGGACACCATTAAATCTAAAAAAATATGACATGAAACATAAAAAAAAATTAAATATACATATAAAAAATTTATCATCACAATATATTTTTATGATAAAACACTCGTCATTCAGTCAACAGGGTTGACTAGGCCTATTTTGCTCCATTTTCCTATAGACTAACCATTTTGATTGAGCTAGTTGGGAGATTTATGGGAATATTTTTGATCAAATTAAAATTTTAAGATGAATAAAAAGTATTATTATTTTATCTCCATTTATTATATTTCATTGAAGTGTCTTGTACTTCATTTTACATACTTTTTCCATAAAAAATATGATTTCTTTCCTCATCCATACATCTCCATGCATAAAATTGGAATTTATAGAATCATATATAAGTTTAATTTATATTTTAAATTTTTTTAGGTTGATAAAATTTATTTTATAGAAATAAAATCAACTTTTTTCAAAACTAGTTTTTTGAGGGTGTAGGTGGGCTTTGAAGCTGAATTTTCAAAATGATGGATCATAAAGTAAAGACCTTAAAATACATATTTTTTTACATTTATGTGTATAAATTTTACCCCTTTTACATTCCTAAAAATATTGTGTTCCTATTAAAAATATATAAAAAGTTACTACATGGAGACATCTGCCTGTGGGGTTTTGACTACATTCTGAGCTACCTACACTCTTAATGATTGTTCATAAATTAAAAAAACTCTAATGGTCTAAATTTTTCATTAATTATAATTAAATATAGATAATAAAATCATATTAATATAATTTATCCAAAGTCTACATGTGGTGAAAGATATGAGCATCTGAGTAGGGGCTAAGAAGGGTGTCTAATATTGAAAAAATGAAAATTCCATCAAAATTAAAATAAATCTTAAAATGATTTAAAATTATTTAAAAAATAATAATGTGGTCTATAAAATTCTATCAAAACACTCTAAAATCACATATTTATTTAAAATTTTTAAAAAAAAAAAAAAAACCATTTTTGGTCTTTATGCTTGTTTGCTTGCAAAAGCTTGTATGAGCATGGTTTTTTTTTAAAATTTAGAGGTTTTACACTCTTTAAATGTATAATTATGATGTTAAAAAATAATTCCATGATTTAAAAGATTTTACCTAGACTTAGAAACCTATTTGGAATTTTAGAATGATGTCTGCTCCAATGATGATCTCTAATGGACATGCTAAGGACTGTTACAAAACAACAAATATATTCACTTTTACAATGGATATTAAATTTTTTAATAAATTTATCCAACTCATAATGACACTGTGTAAAAAATTTAAGGTCCTAAAATCACTTGTATCTCTCAAAAAGTTTAATTTTCTCTCAAAATTGATCCCTGTGCATGGATTGTCTTCATATTTGAACTTGACAATGTTATATTGAAACTATAGTGACCAATTTACAATCCATTTTTGACATTTTTGACCAAAATTAATTATTTTTAGGTCACAATTCCCATCTTTAAAGGGCTATTAAATGTTTTCTTAAAATATTTGAATGATAGGAGTAGTAATTTGGCCTTGACAAGTCAAATTACTAACAATTTTGGTGACTTTCAAGGGTTTTCCTATTTTTCTATCGTTTAGTTGTCTTTGTTTTTTAGATTAGTTGCATCTCCCTTTAGTCTTGTTATGTCAGTCAAAAGAAGGTATTACAAATCCCAAAATATTTTATTTGCCACTGTCATATGAAAACCAGTGAATTCTTTTAACCAGTAGGCTAGTCAACCCCTATGAGTCACCAAAAATATTAGTAATTTGACCTGTCAAGGCCAAATTCCAACCCTTGCAATGTAAAGTTTTTAGAAAGTGTCAATAGCCTCTAAAAGCTAATCAAATTGATATTTTTAGTCTAAAAAGTCATTTTTTTGGTCTTTAAAATATCAAATTACTCTTAAAAGGTCATTAAAGTATTCCAAATACCTTTAGTTATATTCAAAAATATAAATTTATCCTTATCCTAAAATTTCATGGCTTAAAAAGGTAATTTAATGCATTTTAAAGCTAAAAATATTTAATTTGGACCCACACATGCCAAAATTAACCTCCAAAGCATAGAAAATTTTAATTTTAATGTTTGAGCATGAAAGGGATTTATGAAAATCCATATCATGCATTATCTTGGAGGTGAAATCTTGAATTCTTTTTAAAAACCCCAAAATAAGCTATTTTCTTCACTTTTAAGAAGATAAGTATAGATCAGTATGGATTTTTTACATTAGGGGTAGAAAAATAAATAAAAGGTTATGACAACACTTCAACATAAGTTTTATGGTGTTTGGATTCAGAAAATGGCCAAAACTATTTCATACAGGGACTCCTCCTAGTTTGCACATTATGACCTACTTGTAGGTTTGATGATGATACAATCAACTAGAGAAGGGTAAATATCTAAATTTATAGGTATAAAAACTAGACTCAAAGATATTTCTCATGGATTAGGTGGTTTTTGAATTGGATTTTCCATGCTTATGTACCATCAGGTTTAAGATAGACTAGTTTATGTAGCATTACAACCAGAAAGGCAACATGTTTTTCTCAATTTATCCTCACCTGGGAAGGGTTTCATAAAATTTAAATTTGTTCCAAAATATTGGGGACTTAATCTATCTCTCTATGTTATCCTTTAGATATTATTCATACATTTAATAGTCTAATATGTAAATTAACATGCTTTCAAGAAGAGTGTAGGGTTGTAGAGAGAAAAAAGATTTTTTTAAGATTTTATTTTTGGATTTTTTTAATAATTTAATCCATGTTTTAATGTTTTAAAGTATGTTTCCCAAAGAAAATTTTCAAAAATTTCCATTATTGGGCAAATCTTGGTCCTTCCAAGCTTCCAAAAGGACCTAGTTTTAACATGGTTTAAGGAAAATTTTCAATTTTAAAGGTTTTTTAAGGAAAACAAGGTTTAAATTTACCATTTAAATAATTTAAGATTAATTTTATCTAGAAAACATCTATTACCCATGAAATCAATGCGAGCAATATGTAAAAATACATTCAAGTATACACAAATTCCATGCAAAAGGGGGCATTTTTTTAGGAAACTTGAGGTTTTTGGCATCTACAGGTGGAGTTTTGACTCTAAATTTAGTGTGTAGTATCATAATAAATTGAGTAATAATCCATAAAAATTTAAATTCCATTGGAAAAGTAGAGGTGCTTTCTGTTTTTACATAGACCTAAGCCTCTCAAAACACAGTCAAGAAGAAAGCAAGCTTGAGCAAGATGAAGCTTACAAGAGCAAAATTCAAGATTTTGGTTATTTATAACCTTTGTGTGATTTTTTAAGGTATATAATGGTGTTTTAAAATATTTAAAAATGAATAAATAACCATCTCTTATTGTTTTTAATATTTCAAGAAGATTCTAAGTGACAAAAGTTGGCTTAATAGGCCATCTTATCAGTCAAATAAATGAAGTTTGGAGTTGAAATATTCATCTTAGAGATCAAATGGAGTTTAACACATGTCATATATATTTTTTATGTGTAATTTTAATTATTAACTCAATCCATAAGTGACATTTTATGCAAGTTGAGTTCAAGTGGAAGTTGACTAGTCTTTGAATCCCCATCTCTTTGGTTGACTAGTTTGACTAGTTTCATGCATCTCCCATGCTTTTCATGCAATATAAGGACATTAAATAAGTTAAAATAAAGTTAAATATATAGTTATATTCTAATTTATGATGTGATTTTCATGTAAGTAAGGTTGAAAAGTTGACATGGGCCCACCATTTATAATTCTATGCCAAAAGTAAAGTCCATGCAAATTTTTGAAAACTTGAAGAATTGAAGACTTTGTTTAATAATATAAAATGAATTTATTATTGAGAAATTGCATGAATTTTCATGCATTATTAATTTATTTGACATCAATATAGGCCCACCACTTTTATAATTCTAAAAATAAGGTTTCTTGCAAGATAAAGAAGGAAAGAGATATTTAAAGAATATTATAATTAATTTGAACTCAAGTAATTGACTAGAGTTCACATCCAGTTAATCTCCTATTATTATTTTTAACTCCAATCTTGGATATTTCTTCTATTTTCTATATATTTAAGTTTTTTAGCCATCTTTTTTTGGGGGGTCCCTTTTTTGGCAAGACTAGACTCTACCAAAATTTGAGTTTTGTAACCTTTTCAAAGAAATAAAAGATTGTTTCAGATTTTCATTACTCTAGTATAGTGTGTTAATATCAATTTGATTTGCATATGTGGTATAAATATCTCCCTTGTCAAGAATTCATGTCACCTAGCTACTAGAATGATATTATGTAGGTCATTTTTAGTGTTTAATGCCATTTATTTAAGCTGACACTAGATAAACATTAGTTGGTTAGTGCCTTAAATCATGCCTATTCCACCATTTACATCAAGCTTATATCAACTGATAAAAATTCTTCATAAAATAATGATTCATAATATTTAATTAGAGTTGTAGATTCAATCTTTGCTTGTCTAATCAGTGTTTTAGAAGCTCAATTTGAGTGGATGAACCAATAATATAGGTGTATCACTAACAGTAGAGTAGGATTTCCCTTTCAATTTCCTTTTCTCCCTTTCAATCCAACATTTATTAGTTTAGTAAGAAATGTAGAGTGATACATCAGAGGCATTATCCTTACCAAAATCTAGAGGTTTTATCTGAGTTTAGGTGTCCCACATCTTAGATCATTCTAATGTTAGTCCAAGTGCGAAGGTTTCAGAGCCAAATCTATTAATCCTTCAAGTAGGGTGATATCTGGATAGATAAGACTTTCTTTTGGAGCATGTGGGGTAAAATACAATTAAAGTCACTATGACATGCTTGGAGAGGGTACAAAAAGTTAGGCATACACATAATGTTGAGTATGATCAATAACTCCTTGTGAATGTCACCACTTATGGATGGTCTATATGTGAGGTCCTCATGGACATAGGTGTTGAGGTTAATATCTTGACCAAGAATGCATGGAAAAATATGGGTAGGAAATCCTTGAGGCCTTCCCCTCATGTTTTTTTAATTTCCAACAAGACTAAGACTTATCCCATTATAATTCTAAAGTGCATAGTTGTAGATATTATGGGTATAGGATTCCATACTGAATTTGAAGTAATCAAATTAGTAGAATAAGACAATTACTTAAAACTTATCAAAAGGCCTTGGTTATATGTGAATAATGCATACATACACTTCAAGAAGTGATATATGACATTTGAAAATGAAAAGGAGAGGGTAGTAATCCCCCTCTTGAGTGACCAAGGACTCCCATATGTAGAGAGTGTTGATCTTAAGGATGAGATGAACCATATATATAACATTATGATGTAAGGAATAGAGACTCTCAACCCCAGTGATTAAGGAGTGCTCTCTTGGGAAGATGGATAATTAGCCTCAGACATCACTAACATTGCTTACAATCTATGGTTCAAATAATCTTATGAAACCATTGGTCGAAGATGTCATTTACTGCATGAGAAATTTCCAAAGCCTATGAGGATTGGTTGGGTCCAAATTGATTGCACTTCAAAAATATAGGTCATTTAAACCAAAAATAAGGGAAAGAGAGTGTTTTTCCTAAGTAAAGTTAAACTTATGGAATTCCCAAGATATGAGGGGATCAATCATATGGAAGAGTATGTCTGTAAACTTGAATCATGCATCCTAAAGGAGATAGATAAAATGTGTACACTAGTGTATACTTTGAGGAGCTTTGCCACTCATTGGTGGGTAATGCAAAAGCCTAGTTTACCACCTTGGAAAGATGTAAAATTAACCATCTTCACTAGGTTTGGAAAAAAGTAATGAGGACCTAGATATATTGGCATACTCTAGTGACTCTGACCCTATAGTGCATGTGCATTTATGTAAAAAAACATAGATTGACTATGATGTGAAAACACTAAAGAACCTATGGTTGCATTCCTTGTATAAACCCCTAAATATGTGGGTGAGAACATGGTATATTATCAAAAATATGTGATTTGAGATAGCCAATTAGGATACCCTAAAGGAGAGGTTTGTGTACACCTTCTCCTTTTCTTCAGAGAACCTAGAGTTTATCGAGCCATCACAAATAGTTTATAGGGTAGTGATTGAGGATAATACAATCCTATATGAGAACCTAAAAAACATGTTTTGGGAAAAGGGTTTAGATCTGATGAATTTATTTAAGGATCGAGTGCTCAATTGTGACTTAAGTGATGAACCTAGAGTGCATGAAACTGGACAAAATCAATAGGTAAAAGGAAGCTAGTACACCAAGTGGAGGATAAAACCCTTGATGAAGAAGACCCTACTCATCTTCATATAGAAACAACTCAAGTTTGTAGGAAAATTGAGGACTCACATCAGGAAATAAATGAACCTTATTGTGTGTGGCTCAAAACTCCCAAGGTAGACATCAACTCCAAATGGGAACCAAAGATAGCTACTTTGGGTGCATATTGGTCTGATGTATAATAGGAAAAAATATGGATATCTTAAAGGATTTCCAAGATTTTTTTCCTCAAAAATATTGATACATGAAGTGTGCCCACCCATCCCTTGGGAAAATGAGTATAAAGCTAGTCAATGGTACAAGACCTATCAAGAAGCACCCTTAAAAAATGAACCCCAATCTCCATGCTAAGGTTAATATAGAGATTGATGGAATGTTGGTCGCATGTGTCATCTACCTTGTGAAAGAATATTAATGGGTGAGACTCATGTTTATTTGCATTAAAAATTATGGGTGCATTCATATTTTCATTGATTATAGACTATTAAACACTTCCTACATCACTAGCCCCTTCTTGACTCCATTGAATGATGAAGTCTTGGATGGTATGATAGGTTAAAAAATATACACTTTAATTGATGGGTTCTCATGATACCATAAATTTTAGATTGAAGAGGAAGACAAGCTTAAAACAAACTTTACAATATAATGGGGTTATTTTACATATAACATGATGCCCTTTGGACTCAATAATGCACTAGCCATGTTCGCTAGAGTGGAAATCACAGTATTTAAAGAATTCATTCACAAGTTCCTCCAAGTGTACCTAGATGATTAAAATGTATATGGGTTAGTGAAAGACCATTATGAAAACTTGTGCTTGATGTTTGAGAGGTGTAGGCAGTTCTAAATATCCTTGAACCGCAAGAAATGCATCTTTATGACACCTTTTATCACTTTACCCAGGCACATCATCCTAAATGATGGTCTACTCATCAATCCCATGAAGATTACAATTATCTTACACCTTCAGACCCCTTCCATGCATAAATATGTTTGTGCCTTTCTTGGTCATTATGTCTACTATAGAAAGTTCATAAGGAACTATGTAAAGATTGTGGCACCACTAGAGGATCTCTTCCAAAAATATGGTCCATTCTATTAGGGTGTAATACAAAAGGATTCTTTTGACACTCTGAAGCTCAATCTGGATAACACACGTATTTTACAATTTCCCAACTAGATGACTCCATTCCATGTCTATGCAGATTCATATGGATCTGTAATTGGTGCCATTTTGGCATAACCCAGTGAAGGAAAAATGGATCATCCCATCTCATTCACAAGTAGGAAACTAACCCAAGTAGATAAAAAATATACAACCAAGTGTGAGGTGCTTACCATGGTTTACTCCCTATATAAATTTAGGAAATACTTGTTGGTGACCCCCTTCATCTTATTCACTGATCACAAGGTGCTTAAGTACCTTGTGAACAAGCCCATTATCCATAGACACATTTATATATGAATAGTTATGTTCCAAGAATTTCAATTTTTAGTTGTCATAAAGGTTGGAAAATATAACTCCAACCTAGACCATTTGTCCTGTATCAACTTTGGTGATGTAATAGTGCCTATTAAGGATGATATGCTAGATGTGAAACTCTACAAATTATAACACATCCTTGAGGATTTAGTAGATATCACCAATTTTCTAACATCTGTATCTACACCCTAGACCATGATAACCAAAGAGAAGAAGCATCTAGAATTTTATTTTTCCCCATTTCAGATCATTAGTGGGGAATTATACAAACTAAGCCATGATGAAGTCCTATGTTGATGTGTCTTAGAACATGAAAGGGAATCTATCTTATAAGAGACATATGAGGGGATATTAGGAGGCCATTGTGATGGAGATATAATGGCAAATAAAGTGTTGCAATTAGGTTTGTGGTGGCCAAGTCTATTCCAAGATGAAAAATATTGCACTAAGGCATGTGAAATCTACTAGTGCACATGAAAACCTAACCATAAATATGAGATGATGCTCATTATTATTATTTCCTAGGCACCATTTGAGAAATGGGCTATTGATTTTATTGGGTCGATCACTCCTAATACAATGTGGATAGGCATGTATTACATTCTAGTAGCCAAAGACTATTTCACCAAGTGGGCCAAGGCAATGATAACCAAAGACTTCATAGCCTCCATATCCATAGGGTCTATATGGGAGAACATTATTAGTCTCTATGGATTCCTACTTAGTTTGACTAGAGATAGAGGCATGTACTTAATAAATAAAATGGTGCAAATTCTGTTGACTGGATATATGGTGGTGTACCATAAGAAAACCCCATATCATTCCCAAGTAAATGGCACAACTGAGGCATTCAATAAAATATTAGTAATGTGCCTCAAAAATATGTGATTTTAGTTGCAAGGATTAGGATGATTGGGTATCAATAGTATTATGGGCCTATCATACTACCTACAAGCACCTAAAAAAGGTTACAACATTCTAATTGGTGTTTGGCATAGAGGAAATTTTACCAATGGATTTCATGGTTCCCTTATTATGAATTGCACATATTGGTCATTTACATGACCAGGAATATTTGAATGCACATATGGAAGACTTGGAGTGCTTTGATGAGGTGTACACCCAAGAAAGATGGATTTGACATATAGAGAAGACATGTTAGAAGCTATGTCATGAGAACCATATAAATAATAAAGTGATTATTAGAGGAACATTGGTCTTACTCTATAACTCCAAGTACCTCAAGCACTCAGGTAAGTTACAAATTAGGTGGATGAGCCCTTATGTCATAAATAACATATTGGAGATAGGAACATTCTAGTTGTAAATGTTGTTGGGTGAAATACTCGGGATTTTCAATGGAAATTGACTGAATCCTTATAGGCAATAGGATTTTACTTGTGTCATTAGACACTGACTCCTTTATCATATGATGGTTGTGTTGTGCTAACCAAAGTAAAATTTGGTGAAATCCAAACATTTACTTATGTTTTATGTTGTTTTGTGTTGTGTTGGTGATGAGTGAATAAGAGAGGAACTTTCATGCCCAAAAGATAACTATTATATCACTTCCATGCATAACTCCATTTGGGAGAGTCAAGCACAGGTGATTTCTAAGTGTCTGAGGCCAAACACCTAAGTTTTTAGGTGCATGGAGTTTACCAACCATGTAAAATTATGAGTACCAAGTGAAAAAAAGGGAGGCACACATAATCCAAGTGTACAAGAAATAAAATGGAGTCACATAAGATGCTCATGCACAAGAGATCAAGAGAGGAAAAATAAGTGTTGGAGAACCAATGCAAGGGATTTGTATGGGGTAGGGTAGGCCAAAGCAAGAGATGAAAGTGCAAGAAATTGATCAAGGAATAGAAGCAAAATTGAAAGGAAGTGTAGTAGAAAAATGAGATGGAACTAAGGAGGCTGAATCATGCACATGTGAAAAGCTATGCCTAGGTTACCATAAGAAGGGTGAATGTTACACCAAGGTGAATGAAACATAGGAGGAAGATCATCTAGACAAGATGGTATCCACTTAACAGTAGGTAAGAAGTGACTATTTAAAAAAAACTTGTCACTTTACCAAATAAACTCTTAATAGAATTTAATGTAGTAACAATGGAGGCACAAAGATTCATAATAAATGTGAATGAAGTGGAATATTTTCATGGATTTAATGGGATTTAGTGGATTTCCCAAAATCCATGCACCACCATGCCATTACTCACCTAAAATAAAGAGGGTAGCCAAAGTTAAGGTATAAAGAGGTTGAAGGTGTACTAGTTTAGGTTATAAACCAAAACACAAAGTATAACTAGAGTTAAACTAGAGCCAATGTGAGAAAACACTACTAAAGTGAAACCTTGAGTACCCATAACTGCCAAATGAGAATGAATGAATAGGGAATGAGATTGTGTTTCATTTAAGATTAAAATAAAGGTTTGTGGAGAAGTAATTAATAGAGAACAAGGTAGGATAAATTTTGAGTAATGTCAAAGCTACCATTAATGGAAAATGTAGCTTGAGATCTGAAGTCACAATCATAGACCCCAAGATTATTAGGAAGCCCCAAGAAACATTACAGGCTTTGGCAAGATCAACAGACCATGCTTCAACACTAGCTACTTTAGAATAGGAAATAAATGAATGACTTCTATTCCACCATAGGCATAAACAGATGCTAAGAAGGCACAAACAATAGAAGAGATAGTCACTAAAAAGAACAAGATGCAACTGATTGAGGAAGTTAACATCATTGAGATTGACCCTGAGGCACTCGCCAAAATATCATATAGGGAAATTTAGATACCGCTATAGGTCTTAGTAGGGGAGACTTGGATGTCTTTCATGTACACCTTCAGGTTGAAAGAATATAACTATAACATGTCAAGCAATGCACAAGATCTCAACCAATACTAGGTGGTTGACATAGGAACAAATATGGAGGTGGGTGTAGCATTATTCTATGTCTCTATTTGAGATAGGATTGTGACCACCAGTGCAAACCAACTCTATGAGTTTCCATGTTTTGGTAAACTAGAGAAAATCATCTAGTTCCTCCTCTCATGAATATAGGGAGATTGCTTCTACTTTATAGGGAGGTGCATGTAAATATCGATGCACCTAATTGATAGAATCATCAAGATCCTAGACTCAGGTGTAGACATCCACCTGATGATGGTAGATGATGTAGAAGTATAAAGGCTCATGAAAATACTTAGTTATTACAAGGGAGGATTTAAATTCCCAATAAATAACATAAAGGACCTTAGCATGAGGGCTATGATGTGCCTCATGAGTTATAAGCTTTTCCCTAATGGATGGTGGATGGATATCAACAAGGCCTACTTATGCATCACCTATCACATGGCACAAGGGGTAAAATTTAACATTGCAAAATTCATTATAGAAGAGATGGTGAAGAATTAACTAGAATGTCACAAGGAATGAGAGACCTTAAGGTGGGGGTTGATACTTATACTAATTATGATGGAGGAGATCGGTGTGCTTAATGAAGATGAAAATAATCTTTGGGTCTTATCGGTGCACAAAGAATCCCCAACATTGAAGAACCAAGATTTCAACTACCCACCTTCATTCTCCCATAAATATAAAACATGAGTAATGGGGTGGTGCACTCAATACATTGAGTTATTCAAGATTGAATGGTATATCCTATAGGATCTCCCCCAAAACATGTTTGAAAAGGAAAACTTCATCATCATGTAACATTTTTGTTTAGTGTACCTGGTACTCATAGATGGCAACCTATTCAAATGTCTTAAATTCCACATCTATTCAAATGTCTTAAATTCCCCTACGCATTTTATTAAAAATATTTCATGGAGGCACTAAGGAGGATCCCTAATGCATAGTAATTGAACATCCTAGTGAAAGCTATGGACCTGGAAAGGAGTAGGCTAAAGAACCAGTATGTTTACCTAAGAGGAAAAGTAACAAAGGATGAGGAGGATGACTCTGATTTCATGGGCCTCCATCCACTTTAGAGGGTAATAATCATAGGGTGAATATTTAATTTATATTATGAGATAAAACCATAAAATAAGGGAATATCCCCTAAAAAATATGATGATATCCCCCTGTGACCACCAGTGCAAACCAACTCTATGAGTTTCCATTTTTTGGTAAACTAGAGAAAATCATGTAGTTCCTCCTCTCATGAATCTAGGGGGATTGATTCTAATTTATAGGGAGGTGCATGTAAATATCAATGCACCTAATTTATATAATCATCAAGATCCTAGGCTCAGGTGTAGACATTGACCTGATGATGGTAGATGATGTAGAAGTATAAAGGGTTATGAAAATACTTAGTTATTACAAGGGAGGATTTAAATTCCCAATAAATAACATAAAGGACCTTGGCATGAGGGATATGATGTGCCTCATGAGTTCTAATATTTTCCCTAATGGATGGTGGATGGATATCGATAAGGCCTACTTATGCATCACCTATCACATGGCATAAGGGGTAAAATTTAGCATTGCAAAATTCATTATAGAAGAGATGGTGAAGAATGAACTAGAATGTCACATGTCATGAGAGACCTTAAGGTGGGGGTTGATACTTATACTAATTATGATGGAGGAGATAGGTGTGCTTGATGAAGATGAAAATAATCTTTGGGTCTTATCGGTGCACAAAGAATCCCCAACATTGAAGCACTAAGATTTCAACTACCCACCTTCATTCTCCCAAAAATATAAAACATGAGTAATGGGGTGGTGCACTCAATACATAGATTTATTTGAGATTGAATGGTATATCCTATAAGATCTCCCCCAAAACATGTTTGAAATGGAAAAATTCATCATCATGTAACCTTTTTGTTTAGTGTGCCTGGTACTCATAGATGGAAACCTATTCAAATGTCTTGAATTCCCCTACGCATTTTATTCAAAATATTTCATGGAGGCACTAAGGAGAATCCCTAATGCATATCAATTAAATATCCTAGTGAAATTTATGGACCTAGAAAGGAGTAGGCTAAAGAACTAGTATGTTTACCTAAGAGGAAAAGTAACAAAGGATGAGGAGGATGACTCTGATTTCATGGACCTCCATCCCCTTTAGAGGGTAATAATCATAGGGTGCATCTTTAATTTATATTATGAGATAAAAAAATAAATTAAGGGAATATCCCCTAAAAAATATGATGTTATCCCCCTCCAAATTAGTGATAAAGGGAAGCTAGCACCAACAACATAGTATAAGTCTCCTTAAAAAAGTGGGGAGAGACACTTGAAGAAATTAAAGAGAACATCAGGTTAAGGGTCACCTCTGGTGAAGAATCAACCCCTTAAGCTCCAAAAAATAAGTGCATGATGCACCAAAAAATACTTCATCTAGTAAGAAGCAAAATAAGAAGTCCAAGGACCTATTATGATGTTGACAATAACCTTAGAAGAAATGGAGGTGGAAGAGGCTCATGTGCAAGGAAGGGAGGAAGAAACCAAGGATGAGATAGAAGGAGAAAGAACTAAAGTCTACATTATATAAGAACTGGGAGAGGATCCTAGCACTGAGGAAGTTTAGAAGGCCCTCCAAGGTGGCACTACCATTATGCTTGAAAAAATAAAGAAGACACCCAGTGCCTCATCTAAAGATCCCTCCACACAACCTCCTCAAAATAAGGAGGAAAATATATGTGTGTAGAATAAAATAAGACATAGTGAGGAAGAAATTGATATGGCACTAGCACTGGAAAAGAAGAGGAAAGCTATGAAGGATGCTATAATGACTTGGGTAGACATTTAGAAAACTAAGGATTAGGAGGAGAAGGCTGAGGAAGAGAAGGGAAAAAAATAAGGTGGATAAAGAATCAAAGGCCAAGAAAGAGAATAAAAAAAGGAGGTTCCTACAATCATATAACTAATTGTGAAAGTAGTAGAGAAGGTGCCTAACACCCCCACCAATAAAGTAGATAAAGCTACACAATAGGCATATCCAAGTAGTGAAGGGATGCCTAAAGTAAAGGAGGGAAAAAATAGTGCCAAGGGAATACACCTAGAGGTTAGCACTAAAAACCCCCAAGAATAAGAAGTAGATAAAGGGGAAAAGTCCAAATAAGAACCCCTCTAGGAATAGGAAGAAGAGACCTATGAAGAAAGCATCGAAAAAAGTAGTATCACTGATGAATAGGAGAAAGAGAAAATTGAGTTGGCCATCATCAAGGAAGAAGGTGTAGAGTTGAATACAAGGGAGAAAGTGCATAATGGGTGGATGAAAGATGATTTTTACATGTTTGAGTACATGACCCCTAAATCCACCATAGACAAGATGTGCAAATAGCTTGAATTTCTGTTTGATAGCTATATGGATGAGCCTCACTTTGAGGTGCCTAAAAGGGCCATATTAGGCATGAATAAACCTAAAAAATGGCATAAATACCTTATCATAAATCCATATGACATAAACCTAATTAGGTTTATGAATGCACTCATCTGATGGCCACTAAAGTTATGTGAAAGAACATCATCAATGATAATAGATCAAATAAATAGAAAAACTTTATAAGAATGTCAAAGATGAAGCATAGGACATGAATTTAAAGCTATAGTAATTATGCAAGCATATAGAGATAGCTGAGCCATCCTTTTTGGTTAGCATTGATATATTGAACCTCTTAGAGGTTGATAAAGTATATGTGATAGTGGAGCAAATGCTCCCAAGGATGAAACCTGAGCTAGTACCAGATGAAAGAAGAATAAGACCCATGCACCACACTTTAGAAAGAGATATCGACCAAGATAAAAGAGGTAGAGGACCTATTTACAAAGCTACAATAAGGTTAGATGAAACTGATGCCATCTTCATGAACTTTTCCAACCAAGCATCAGTCAAAGACACATGTCTCAAGTAGGGAAAAGGGTAGAAAGAATAGTTAATGGCATAGGTGTACTTTGCAAGCAAGACAAAGCACATATAGATAATGGGTAGGTTAAATGCATTGATAAAAAGATAAAATAATAGGAATAGAACCTATAAGCACTCTTATGTGCCTTGTGAATGAAGGCCTATAAATAAGGAGCAATCCTTGATGGAGTGATAAAAGCTAAGGAAAATATTTTGGCCTTCGAAAAAGAGATGGAGAATACAAATGTGCTCTCACTTAGTGACACTTCCATGGAGATAGATAGTGTTGATGAGGAAATCAAGCTCACTATCAAGGGTTTTGAGGACATCAACACTAAACTTAAGGAGAGCGTGCCCAAGTTCTACATGTCAAAGGCTTTGGTAGCCTAGTTTGAGGATGGACTAGCAATTTTGTATGGGGTAATGTTGGGCCCCTATTTTTATAAGTATAGATCCATGCCAACATTGAAGATACCTCGATATGAGGTGATCCATTTGGATGATTACTATTTTGATATATTTTGCACTAGTTTGAGGAATGAATTCACACCTTATGCCGATTGTTAGGTGGCTAACTGATTTAATGATTTCTAGGGCATATTAAAGGAGTGGCTACATGTGGCAATTATAACATAAAGGGTATAAGGTAATAGAATCAATGGAATGATTACTAAAGCTCTAGTTTGGTACCTGACATGTGCATCTCCACCCTAGTATAAGGTTCTCCTATAGCCTATAAAATATAGCTTGAACCAATGAGCAGGGATGACACAATTTAATGAAGTGAAGCTTTGGAGAAATTGATTATGAAATAAATGATCACCATTAGTATTACGAATAGATTGAATACCATTAAGACATAGATTTTAGACACCCAAGCTCACCTATGAGCCTCTAGGAAGTTGAGTAGCTTAGCAAAGGATATAATCTATTTTTAATCTAATGCACTCTATTTTAATTGGACTTTGATTAATTAATCAGGGTGTTATATCTACTTGAGTTTGATCTAGTTATGCATTTGGTTAATTTTATTTGAATGCATAATGAATGGAATAGTTATAATGGTATAATTTTAATATATGAATGTTATGTTTAAGCAAATTTCTAGTCTAAATCGTTAATGGCATCTTTGTGATAAGTGATGATATTAGCATACTCTATGAAATAGACTAAGTGTAAGGAGATTTACGCACCTAAGCTTTGATACCCCTGATAAGAAGCACTAGTCAAAACATGAACACTTGATTTAATTCATTATTTTAACTCCTTAAAGTGCTTGAATGATACTAAGCTTAGTGAAACAAAGACTTACACCCTTAAGACCTAAAACCAACCTAGTATATGCTTGCATCTATATGAACATAACTAGTCATCAAAAATAGGCTTGTGCCTATAAAACACTATTCTTAGCCCAAAAAAGGCTTATGCAAATGAATATATCAAAATCCTTTCTCTGAATGACAAAGTCCTATAAGTGGAAATTTTCACCATGGCATAACTAGCTTAATGTGGGCCCTAGTTATTTCTTTGCTACACTTTGGGTGATCACATAAGGCTTGTGACTTATGTGAATTGATGTTAGTGCAATAAAGCGATAAATGTTGAGTGCTATGGGAATATACTATGTTTGTGCCTAGTTGTAATGAGTCCATAATTGACTCAAACAATCAAATAAGTGTCTAACTTGATGAATTGATAAATTAAGCCCCCTTTTTTACAAAATGGAATATTTTTATCAATATATTTTCATCTTTCACCCTTTGATAAAAATAATGTACATAGTTAATCATGTGGTTGAATGTGTCCTTGTGACTCAAAAAGATAGGTAAATTTGGTAGTTCAAAATATTATGGATAAGGATATTCAAGTATACATAGTGCAAGAGGTTGATTGTTAAATGAAGTCACATTTTCATTAGTATTATAGAAATACATTTGCATTTGAATTATAGAAACTTATTTTTGAATATCCTCAATAGTGGTCATTATAGAAATAATATATTCCATTGGAACATTTGTGTTTATCATAGGTGTTATCATTATTTCCAAACCACCATCTTTTTTTAATCAAGGTATGTGAGTATCATCATCCTCATGGATAACGATAAGGTTACATGTTTGATTCATGTTAGGTTCACCAAATGTTTAACCCTAAAATGAATCTAGATTAGATTTATATAGGGCTAAAGGGGTAGAGCTATCCTAGGGGACAAGGATGATAAACTATCTCTATATCAGGCCAATTAGATGTTAAACTTAGATATACATATTATAAATTCATTAAATTAAGATAAGAAAATGATACTAATTATAAATATGAGAATGGAGTAATGTACTTAGTCAGTTCTAATGTTGACATAGTTATAGATCTAAAATAGGTTAGAAGCAGACTAGAAGATGATTTTAGAATAATCACCAAATTCTTATTGAGTGCCTCTGGAGACTTATACATTAGTGTCAGCCTAGGATGATTGCATCAACAATATTTTATAAACCTAATATAGGTGTCATGTATCAAATACCTATTAGAAAATGATGTGAGCACCTAGATGCTCTTGGGATTATCTTTACATTTGCTCTGGTGCATCTGGATCTGGTTCATGGGTTATTGTTCTTCCTAAAATTGTAAACCCCTAGTTCTTCATCTTCATAGTGAACTTGGGGAAAAATAGGTTAGTGGGCACATAATGTTGAGTTGACCCTAAATAACCCTTTGTCAATAAGCACTAATTACATGGCCAATACTTTGAATAGGTCCACAAACTAATGTAGTTCTCCCCTATGTGTTGGCTTGTGTGTAAATCATACAATATATGAAAAGTAAGTACGATAGTGACCTAGCTTGTAACTTAGAAAATTGGGATCTTTGCCTACTCCTATAGTAATTCAGACCTGTGTATGTGTTGTACCTATGATTGATATGAAAATAGGATAAAATAAGGAAACTTTGCTTCATTAAGTGCTTGATTAAATGTTTTTGAAAATTTTCCCTGGTCTATGTTAGCTCTTGTAAGTTAGGAATGAATGAGGGTTGATCTTGTATTTATATAAATCCCTTTGGATAATTAACTTTCATTAAAACACTTAGGTCAACTAGTAGGATACATTTCATTTTCAAATTAGATGATTTTAAGGCACTAAACACTTACCTTGGACCATGACACCTATGTCAACAGAGGTGTCTATCTAGGATGCTCCCATCTAAGGAGTATGAAATTAGGTATAAATCATAGCTTGTAGAAGTAGAAGATAAGTAGGTTTTAATCATTCTAGAATAGATAGAAGGTTTGGGTCATCAATATAAGGTTTTTCAAACCAAGAGATAGGCCAAGGGGCATAAAATAGAGTAGATGTGAGACTTCCAAAAGTGGGAAATAGTTCACAACTAAGAGGAATAACTAAGGTTTAAGTTTTCCAAATGTACAAGTCTGAGGTGTTATATAATCCATAAATATCATCTACACCTAGTAACTAGTTTAATTCACCTCTTTTTAAAAAAAAGTCATTTATTTTCACTTCACTTGAAATTAATGAATTTGACATGTTAAACAATGATTTCATCCCCCAAAATAGTGAATTTTTACTACCTATTAGTGAATTTAACCTACTAATAGGTGAATTCACCCTTTCACACTCTATGTCCTTTTTTATGCGTAGGTTTTGGAAACAATGAAATTACTTTGGAATCAATGAATTTGACCTCCTAATCAATGCATTTGCTCTTATATATATATTTTTGGTCTATTTACATGATCTAGAATCAATGATTTTTTTCTAAAATTAGTGAAATTACTCAAGAATAAACAAATTTAACTTAATAATTAGTGAATTTTCCATTTTATTCTTTATAGTTTTTATGTACAAAGGTTCTAAAATCAATAAAATTACTCCAAAATCAACAAAATGGCTCCATAATCAGTGAATTTGATTTCCTAATTGATGAATTCACCCCTTCTTATTTTATATTTTTTTCTATTTTTAAAATGGTGAAATTACTTCATAATTAGAAAAATCTCTTGTTAAGTGGTGAAATCACTCTATAATCAAAAAAATTGAATATGCCTATTTATCAATGAGATCACTTTTAAAAAAAATCTGAGACCTCAAAAATCCAAATTTATTGCTCATCTTAAACTTTTAACCATTTGTGTTGCAGGACCTTGAGAAAAAAGTGGGTTTTAAATTCTAATCAAATCACATTTATTTTATACACATCTTGATATGAGATTAAAACAAATTCACATTTACATATGTGTTATAATAAAAACATCTTTATTTAATAAAGTTCTTTCATTTCAGACATGTATTTGTTTCTTAATTGAGTGTCTTGTGGGGTTTTTTTGTGCATATTATCTCATTTTTTGGGTGAATTTGAAACACCAGGTTCTTATTTGCCTTATACCACTATTTTTATTTTTTGCACATGGGGTGGAGGACATCACCTTCTTGCAAGTCCTAGGGTTACATTGACTAGGAAGTCACATGCTAGCATTATACCAATATTGTTATCTGATGGGTTATATAAATTGAGGTTATGCTAATGGTATATTAGTTGTAATGTCCCTAAAATATTAGGTCAACTAGTAGCACATCATTGAGACCCTTATGGATAAAGTGGCTATAAAGGGACCGCAATTTTTTAATGATGCATTAAACCTTAACACTTAATTGATGTATAATTTTTCCCACATAGCGTAAGTTATATCAGGACCATATAAAAATCTAGGTAAAAACTTTAAGACCTTATTTTACCATGGAACATATATTAATGCATGGGTGTAAATGTAATATCCCCCAAATATTGTCTTTCTCATATAAACCTTTTTAGATAAGGGTAGGATTAATAACCCCATCGATAATTGTAATAATTTATGTAATGAATCTTAAATTTTATAGTTATCTCTCAAGGCAAGTATATTGAAGGTTTGAATGGATGTGATGCAAACATGTGTTAGTTATTAGAATTGCCTTGTAATGCTCGTGTGTTTTTATTTGATTATTTTATCAAAACATTGTTCTTATTTGAAACAAAATCACACAAACCAAGTCCAAATCCATATCATTTTTATACACACATAATAAGTCATTACCCTACCAAAATTTTGGGTCAAACAAAAGTAACATGTCAAACTTAGTCCAAATACATACATTTCTTGTGTAAACCATGTCATTATATTTCCTAATTTTAACCAAGGTCTTATCCTAATAATAAATTACAAACCAATTCAAATACCAAAATTATAAATATTTGTTCAAACAATGTCATTATGCCATCCAATTTGAGCCAAACCCTAATTTTGATCAAATGTAAAATTTTAATTTCAAACTAATCCAAAATAAAAATAAAAAATTGTGTCTAAACCAATGTCATTATTCCATCCATTTTATTTCAAACCTAATCTAAATTCCAAAGTCAAGTTTAAATTCCAAAATAAAGTTCTAATTTTGAAGTTAAGAAATTCTAAAGCCAAAATCTTAACTCTTGTTTAAATTGTATCATTATGTCATCAACCTTACTCTAATCCTAGTCAAAATATTCTAAAATCAACCAAGGTTAAACATCAAAACCAAACTAGGTTCATCTTGAACCATGAACCATGCCAATAAAATCCAAATCAAGTTCATCTTGAACTATATACCATACTAATCAAAGCCAAATTAGGTTCATCTTAAACCATGTGCCATGCTAATTAAAGCCAAATAAATACCATATTGAACCATGTACCATGATAATTAAAGCCAAATTGGGTTCATCTTGAGCCATGTACTATTCCAATAAAATCCAAATTAGGTTCATCCTGAACCATGTACCATGCCAATAAAATCCCAATCAAGTTTAACTTGAACCATGCACTAAACCACCTCAATTCTAATTAGGTTCATCTTCAACCATGTACCATGCCAATTAATGCCAAATTAGGTTTGTCTTGATCCATATGAAAAACCATTCTAATTTTTATCCAATTTGTCTTAAACCATATGCCAAACCAATCTTGTACCATTCCAATCAAAGCTAAATCAAGTTCATCTTGAACCATGTATCGTGTAAATCAAAGCCAAATCAAGTTAATTTTGAACCATGTACCATGATAATAAAATCAAAATAAGGTTCATCTTGAACCCTATACCATTCCAATCAAAGTCAAATCATGTTTGTCTTGAACCATGTACCATGCTAATAAAATCCAAATTAAGTTTGCCTTACACCATGTCCCAAACCATTCCAATTTAGATCTAGTTTGTCTTTAACCATATGCCAAACTAATCAAAACCAAATCAAGTTCCTCTTGAAACATGTACTAAACCATTATAATTATTGTATAATTTATCTTAAACCATATACAAACTAATCCAATCCAAATATGGTTCATCTTGAGCCATGTACCAAACCAATTTTGTACCAAACCATTCCAATCTGATCAGGTTCATCTTGAACCACATTCCAATGAAAAATCAAGTGTATTTAAGCCAAATATAATTATTCTAAATCTATCTCATGCCAATTAAAAATCACTTCTAATATTTCAATTTCAATCTCTCACACATGTTGATTAAGAATGACAAATTCATGACATCCATCCTTTCTTTCATTTGAATCATATCTAATCCAATCAACCATGTTTGGGGAAAATCAAATCAAGACCATTTAGACCAATTAAAATTTTACCTAATTTTACTTGTTTGGGGTAATTTAAATCCAAGAACAAGACCACCCTTCTTTGGGCCTATTCCAAACTATGCTAATCTTCCCTATTTAGGGAATTTTAAATCCAAGAGTAAGACTATCCTCTTTGAGTCCATTGTAATCTCTACCAAGACCCCCTATTTAGGGGTAATCAAATCAAGACCATTATGACTAACTCTAATCTAATAAAAACCACCCTCTTTGGGCCCATTATAATTGATACCAAGACCACCCTCTTTAGGCCCATTCTATTTAAGACCAAGACCACCCTCTTTGGAGCCTATTTTAATCAAGAATAAGACCACCCTCTTTAGGCCCATTCCAATTACATAAATCCAAGTCCACCCTATTTGGGGCTAGTTTCTTTCATCCAATTCCCATTCCATGTATCTTTTCTTGGGGGCATTATTCTAAGGTTAATTTGAGTCATGACATCTCATGATTCTAAACATTCTCTAGCATCATCAGTATTTCATCAAGAAGTGAGGGTGAAACTCTCTCAATTTAATCTTAAAAATATGCCATTTATTTTTTATCATGAATAAAATCAACAAACCTCCTAAATGTGTCATCTAATGTAAAATATGGATAATACCAACTTACATGATACTTTTTTGACAATAAATATGAAAACCTTATGAGATAATTAAATTTTAGTGCTAAAATTTTGATTGGATTTTTATTAGAGAGATTATGCTATTGGATTAGAGATCTTAAAGAAATACCCCTTTTAAGCCAATAATTTAGACCTATTATGCCATTTACCCTCCAAGGGCCCTTCTCTATTGATAATCCAAGTGTGTCCAAGTCTAATAACTAATCAATTAGGATATGTCATGGTCCCCTTCCCAAATATGATCATATACACCACCTCCAAAGCAAGATCAATATAGTCAGACCATTTTTGACATTTTTATTGAATCACACATCTTTGACCAAATCTAAACCATTGATGGTCTACCTATATTTGACAAAGGACCTATATTTGACATAGGACCCATCTTTAAAGAGCCTATTATTATTTAGTTATATCCCATTATTCAATCATTTCCAAGCATTCCCCATTTACAAACATTCCTTCATTGTAAAGCCTTCATTTCTAATCAAAAGCTGAAGAAGGTACTTTTGGATAATACAAACCAACATACCCTCTTTATTTCTACATTTAAATTAGAATCAGGTTATATTTTAAAACCCATATCAAAATTAGGTTCCATTATGGAACCAATAATAAATTTACCATCAAAATCAAAATCAACATTAATCTCAACATTAAATTCAAATCTACTTGAGTCAAAATTAACTTCAAAATCAACATACCGTAGTAGGTGTCATGATATTGGCTATATTTTTTATCCTTATGTGGTTGTTAAGGATGTTTCCTTTAACACTAACACAAGTTATCCTAATATCCTCTATGTGTATTGTGCTACCTTTTATCCTTCCATTACCAATACACATGCCTTTATGATGACCCAACCTATCCATTATATTGATATACTACCTCCCACAAATGTCAACTAGAACCAAAAAAATCACACATTGCCAAATTCTTTCCATGGTGACATTTTAGTGGTAGAATTTTTATGGAATCAAGATATTATCCAAGTAGAAGAATAATCTCCTAGTGAAACCTTATTTGAGGTGTTAGGGTAAAATCAAAGTCTAAAGTCAACATCTTCTAGTGAAACCTTGTTTGAGGAACTAAATGATAATCAAAATAAAAATTTATGCTCCTTTAGTGAAACCTCACTTAAGGTGATAATGGATAATCAAAATGAATTATCAATGCCCCTTAGTAAAACCTTATTCAAGGTACTATTGGACAATCTAAATTAGAGCAATCAAGAATAATTTTTTGGTGAAAAAATCTTCGAGGTGATAAAAACTGAGCTAACTTATTCCTCATTGCTTGATGAAGATAATATTAAAGTCCATATTGGCCCTTCCATAACTAAAATAAATTCAAATCTATAATTAAAAATAATGTGTGTGATTGAAAATCCCAATCTTCATTTGTCCCCCAACCATTATACATTCCATTATGATCCTATTATCCATTCAAAAACTATATCCCATTATCCAAATAGACCATTCAGCCCATGCCTACCCTTATTACCCTTACTACTGACACTCTTTTTTATAGAGGCTACAAAAATATCTTATCTATAATTTTATAGGAAGCAAAATTAACAACCAATAAAGATCATGAAGCAAAGCAACCATTTTACATGGGCATTGGTTAGACAACAAAGGTTTCACATTATGCATCTCATAATCCCATATTGAGTTGAGATGCTATAAAATCCAAAAAATCAATTAAAAATACAAAAAATATAAAATATAAAGAGAAATAATTCATCCAATGGTGAAAACCATGCCTACAACACCTTGAACAAAGACCATGATGAAAACTAGGTTTTGGGCATAATGTGTAGATAATTTATTGTCTACATTTACCTTGACACTTGGGGGTAGCCTCATTTACTTTATATAATATTATGTTTAATCCATCTTAGCCAGTACATGTCTATTCCATTCAAGCCATTTTATCCATTTAATTTTATTCAGCCTAACCCATCTTATTGTGACCATTAATCTTCCCATCTTTACCTTGTTACAGAAGTTGAAGGTATATTAAGACCTATTTGGGAAACATTATGAACTATTACTCACATGAAACTTTCATGACTGTACACATTTGGTTCTCATGTGACATGGTCCTTAGATATTCCTAGTACTTTCCCTCATCATTCATTATCATGTACCATTTGATTATGTTCTTGTGATATTCATATTCCTCAACCTACTACTGACTAGTATTATCTCTCATTATAGGTTGAATTACATTGACCTCAGATCCATTTAGACTAGTAGGCATCACTCAATTTTTGAGGTCAAATCGATCACCCATTTCCCATGATCTTTCCATTTTGTGAACAACCTAATCCATTCTCTTGTAATTTTTGAAGTAATATAATCCATTATTTTATCATTTTATGAGTTAAACCATTCTACATCTCTTAATCCTCAATTGAGTTGAGATGCCAAAAACCTAAAAACATTTAAAACAATATAAAAAGACAAAAATTTTGAAAAAGGTTTGCAATCTCCATGAGAGATAAAAAGAAAAAAAAATCAAAACTATTTGTCTTGTCCTAGATCTAGTGAACCATCCTTAATCCAATTATTTCATGTCCTAAAACATTATTGGGATGTGTCCTCAAATCCACCCTAATAGGGAAAAAATATTATTGGTTCCAATCATTTCAACCAACTTGAGGTGTGTCCTTCCCTTGCATGTATCCTTGCTTGGGCAACCCTCTAATTACTAGTCCCATTGAGCCTTCACATGTGGATTTTGACTTGGTTAAACAACAAGATGCTTTTTGTTGCTTTTATTTTTAAGTTTGTGTGTGTGTTTACTTGTTTCATTATTTTCTTCTTTTTTATGTTATCACCTTAACTCAGGCCATTGTGTTAATAAGGTCATAATCATAGTGTTCCTTGTTTACACTTGTACTTGAGTCCATCCATTGGCATATATAAGCATTATCATCATGTTTTTTTACCATTGGTGTAATGCTATCAATTATCTATTGGATTGGGGATTGGGGATTGGTCATTATGCACATTATGGCTTGGTCATCATGGTGTACATCATCATGTGCTATATCAAAGATCAAGTTCTATAGTTAAAATCAATAATGTCAGCACAAAAATATCCTTATCTACTCCCTACAACATAATCAATTGAATACATGACTAATTTATATGTTACTCATGACACATCTGAGCATATACAAACATTTCATTTTCTCCTACTTCTTAGGAGAATTTAATCATCTTGATCTCCTTATGTATTATGTAGTTAGTATTTAGTTATGTTCAATTTCTAGGGTCAAATTATCCACCATTATCTCATTATTGTTCAAACCATTATTATCTTCTTCATCATTAATTTCTTTACCATTGAGCATTCTCATGTGCCTAATTTTTTTGGCTTCTTCATTCTTTGAATAGTCACATACCATCACACCTAAATTTTTTCCCACTCATCATTAATTTGTGTAATAAGTTACACCCTTGAGATATGCTTTCCAACCAATTTATTAATTACCTAATAATCATTCATCAAAAATGAAAATCCACCCTACTAAGGCAAACTAATTAGACTAATCAATGATCAAATCTACCTTACTAGGGAAGTTCTTTGAATCAATGATTAAATATGCCTTACATGGGAAAATTATTGTGATCAACCAAGACCACCCTCTTTAGGGTCAAAATCCATCATTTAATCTTTCTTATAATTCCAATCCCACAACTTTCACCCTATTTGGGGAAAGTCCATCCATGCCTTTTATCCATGCATGTTCCCTCAATGGGGCATCTAGGGATAATAAAGTGCCCTTTGGGGAGTCAATATGAGTTTATTGACTCATAATTTTTAAAAGATAATATTGAAGACATAATTATTCAAGCATCATCAAATATATTCTTAATGACTTTTTCATTCTTTGAAAAGATGTTACTATGCCTAGTGTCTCTCAATGCCTTCTCAAATAGGGGAAAAATGTAGACACTTTATTTTAATCACTTCCATGTCTAAACTAAAATCCAGAGTGACTTTCCATAATCAACAAACTTAATCAAAGATCACCATTAGACCTAATTTACCTATACAACTATTGTTTTAACCTAAAATCATAACTCCACATCCCTGATTGGGGTAATGGATTGTAATACATCATTGTTCTTACTAAGTACTTCCTAGATTAAGTCAAACCTTTACAAGTGTCTTCATAGGATAATTAAGTGAATATTTAATTGAGAAATAGAAACATTACAAAAAAACCACCATTCTTATAATTATTAATTAATCTCACTTAATCAAGCCTAATCATTCATCTAATACAAAAATTGATGGATTTGTAATTATATTTTTTCCTAAATTCAAAATTAGAATATTTCATCATAAATTAATGACCAACTAAGGTAGCAAAGCTCTTAAAAATCTCAATGTCATCACTTCATCCAATTCTCATTCTAAAGCCAAACCATACCAAGAATCAAGTGTAGACAAGGAGAGGTACTTCCCACATGTGGAATAAAGCATTTCCAAAGACTTCATATCCTAAAATTTAAGCTCAACCTATTAATACTAGTTCTCAATTAAATCTTCTAAAGAGGTATAAACATTTATTTTTGTCTTCTAATGTGCATTTCTTGCTTATTCTCCAAATAGCTCAACCTAGGTATTAATATTGATATGTTAGTTCTTCAAGTTCATTTTTATTTTATTCACTAATGGATTGGCTAACCTCTCTTGGATTTATAATGAATAATTCTAACTTGAATAACTATGTAGTAAAATTAAAGAACCATGCGGCTAGATTCGTTAGAAGAAATAACTACACAAGTAAGTGAGAGATCTAATCAAGTAAGCTTATCTCAAATAGAATTAATAAACCACTATACATAGATTATAAATTAAATTTTATTGGTTTAATCCAATTTGATCAATTTTGATCCATATAAATAATAAATGCATGATCGAAAGGGAATGAACAATATTCATGACTCCATCATGTATGCAAGTTTGATTGTGTAGTTTTGCTCAATGTAGAATATAATACATGATATAAATAAAATTGACCACATCCATGCTTATATAAATACTAAAATATGGTCTTCAGTACTTGATAATGACAATCTTGACACACATTTATCATGCATGACTTGAGCACCCAAATAAGGTATAAATTTTCCATCCTTTCACACTTGCACATTATTTTATGTGTCAACCCTTGTGTTCTATTTTAAAACACCTATAATAACCTAATTTTGTACTTTAAAATTGATAAATATCTTCCATATACATTTATAGAGTCTTATAGTAGTCCACCTATACATGGGTTAGTTCAAGTAGTTATGGCCGTTAACATTCATTGGTAATGATTGGCTAGTTGAAACCATCTCACTCCAAACAAAAAATATTTTATAAAATCAAACCCATCCTTATTTTCAACCCATTAACCTATAATTTTTATGGCATGATTAATAATTCAAAAGTATCTATATATTAAAAAATTAAGGTTTCATTTCAAATGGACATGGCATCTATTTGATATCTATATAGCACTCACATACACAATATTGTACATTGAGGAAATCTTCCCTATTATTCATAATTTACATCCTTATCACTAGGATAAGTAAAAATCCAAGTTTGAATCAGTCAAAATATAGGTCAAAGTAAGCATTTTGAAGTACCAAAGGTAATAATTAGTTGCATATATAGTGAAGGAACACAATTATAGAATCACATTAGGTGGAAGAACTAAATGTGCCTTGATTTTGATTCTTGGAGTATTAGATATGTAGGTAGGGTCCATTCATCAAAAAAATATGATTAAGGTCAAATAAGCCAATTAAAATTCCCTAAATTTACAATATTTTAGCTCCTATAATCACATCTATGGTTCCAAATCAAAATAAGTTGATTTATGGATCTATACTCCTTATCAGGGTTTAGGATCACAAATATAGAGTAAGTAAATATAGTCATAGGTGACCATATGGTCACTCCGTCACATTTATTCACATGTTAGTTTGGTCTAGTATGTAAGAATTGACCTATGATAGTGACCCAATCTTGTATAACCAACCCTAAGTAGGTAATAGATTAGTTTCTAAACCAAATAAACTAGAGGTGTGGCTTACCCTTATTTTACACTTCTAGAGCATAGTCATAGTCAAACATTCAACCATAAAAACTAAGTTTTGTTATTTCCTTAGTAATTTTCATATTTATCATATGCCCTTATCAAATTAAAAAATCAATTATAAATCATTTACATTAATATGTATGAATAAATATTATATCTATTGATATGGATTCTATTTCAATTTTCTATATGTAGATACCTAAATTTGGTCATAGGTACTTGATAATGTTAGTTCTTGACACATGATAAATCACTTGACTTACATAACGAACATTTATAATTCCTCTAGTCATTTATCAATATGTGGGCCAATGCTCAACTACTTCATATCATTCTCAAACTACTTATAACCTCAAAATAGTTGTCCCTAATTTTTTAAGATAGGCTTACTCAAGGAAAATAGGTCTGCTACCATCGGTCTACCCACATAGTGTGTCCTTATTTTTGTTTTAATTTAATAACTAACTTCCAAATTCAAAATATTAATTTGGGTCTTCCCACATGTTTTTTAAGGTCAGTTAGAGGAAATTATTCAAAGTTATCACTATATAAGCAAATAAAAATTTCATTTCAAAGGGACTTGATTTCTATCCAAAATTAATATTTTATACTGCTAAACATTGAGGAAAGGTACCCTATTCTTCCCAAATTCAATATCAATCACTAGGATTAGTCTCAAATCAAGTTAAGAGATAACATTTTCATGTATCAAATTTAGATTTCTAAATGCATACATATAGTCAAGGAGCACAATTTCACTCTAGGTGGGAGAACTATGTGTGGCTTGATTCCCTCCTTGGAGTATTTAGATATATAGGCAATGATGAATCACCAATGAGGGTTATTGGGTTTATCTAAACCCATTAAACTTCCCCTCTCTTTTTTCATAGGTTTATATCTCTCTCAAGTACCCATAAGATTTCCAAGGTAAACATAATGAAAAAAACTAATTATGCAAGACATCATAAAAATTAAAATATCTCAGCAAACATAGGTGTAAGCTAAAGAATAGTCACAAATTCATCACAGTCAAAGGAAATGAGTTCACAATCAATGAACATGACCTATTTGCATTGTTTCATGGGGAGTGCAGACTTTTACATAAATATCCACATATCTTTCTTCTAGATATGACTTGTTATAGTCTTGTCTCATTTTGATTTCCATTTTCAAATACATGTTAAAGTCAACTAGAAACTACAAAAATTAGGTATCTCATTATTGGTTTTACTTAGATTTTTTTAGCATATGCCACTTGTTAATAAATTTTAGTCAACTCTACTTTACATTCATATTTATGATTGAATGTCATAAATTAAAATCTAAATAGATCTATCCAATTTAAAACCTATTAAACACTATTACATAAATATAGGGTATAACATATTGGTGAACCCATACATTTTTTTAGCATTGATTTTTTTTTTTTTTTGTTCTAGGGTTTTAGTTGAATTCATGAGTTCCATAAACTAAATAGAAATTTGATCATCCTTTCCATGATTTCATTGAGTGTTGCTTTAGGATTTCTTTTTGACCTAGAGGTTTCAAATTGAATTTTTAATTTCCATGTATATTTTTTATATATTTTGTTGGATTTAAATTTATTTTTCATTTTTTTGTTGCTTTCTAGAACTATGTTTTAAATTTTTTAAAACTCATAGGAGTTTTCATTCTAGGATAAATGATATTTAGTTTTACCCAAGTTGTGGTATAAGGGGTATTAATCCAATACTCAAGCCATTAGATAACACTATATTTAGACTTTATTTTCCACGTATCTCACAATATATTGAAAATACATAGGTTTTTTTATTTTCAATCATAGGAAGCCTCTTGGTTATTTGTTTTTATGATCCACTAATAAGTTGTTAGGCTTAAGAAGTTACTCTCAGTGTACCTCAGACATGTGATAATTAAATTAGGAGATAGTGGAATCCTTTATAGTTAGTACCTATTTGGGCCTTATTCATTATTAATTATTGGGATAAGTATATTTAAGATCCTACAAATTAAACACACCCTACCTAACTTATAAATTCAAAGTTTCAGAATAAAATCATTAAAATAAAGAATGAATTTTATTTATATTTTTAAATCTAGATAATAAGGATCATCATCACATTTTATGTTACTTTCCAAGGTGTTATTTGGATTCACTATATATTTGAATTAATAAAATTCAAATATCATAAAAAGGCTAAAAAAAATAATTTACAATCTCAAGCTTTCTTCAACTCATATTGTGGCAATACTATATCACACCATGATTCTCTTGGGATACAAGCACCATTAAGGAAATTTTTTCATAAAAATAAAATATGACATGGGAACAATAATATTTATACATATTCAATTCTATAATTAATTTTATGCACTTTATTGATGGACTTATCATGACTAGTGAGACTAATAAAGCTAATACATAGAAATTAGATGAAATTAATGACAAAGAATCCAATGAATATCTTAATGCCAATCAACATAATATTGATGTACTACAATACATTTCAAGATATTAATAAAATAAAATGTATCAAGCCTTTACATCAAAAAAATAATCTAATCCCTTCTAAGATATTAATCAAGTTAATACATCCAATTTAGGTGTTTTAATTTATAATATTACTTTTGTTCTTATATGAGCACCTCAAATTACATATGTGACATCATCTTTAGGTATGGGGTCTAAAAAATAGATGTATATGCCTATTTTTATATAGGAAACATAAACACCTCTTTTGATTACTATGCATGGTCCATCACTAACCTCATCTAATGCACATTGTCCCATGCATGTTAAATTATTGTAACTAGAGAAAGGTGTCTCTATAACTAGTCATTCACTGGATTCCCATACTTTGATTAATAATATTTTGTACCAAAGATAACATATTATCCATTACCAATAGTATTTGAAACTCATAAGTTACCACTTTATGAAATTAAAGGTGATCTTGAACAATATCTTTGATCATTTGATGTAACATGTTTGGATTATGCATACAATGGAAATTTACTAGCCAAACTATTCTGATAAAGCCTCAAATAATATTTTTATGATGGTTCTATGATCTTCCACTCTGATCCATTAAGGAATTCAAACATTTAGTAGATCCATTTATAACACTCTTATCTCTTAACATTATTGAAAAATTATCTCATGTGAAAATTTCTAAACTCAAGCAAGGGTCAAATGAGCCAATCAATGAATATGTTTTTTGATTCAAAATTATACTAGATAAGATGACCAATTCTATGGTAGACAATGAGTTACAAGATACCCTCACATAGAGTTTAATAGAACCATTATTTGAAAAATTCCTAAATTTTTAAGAGTTATGTCATACTATTAAAGAATAGTCATTCAAGCTCATATCTTTGAAAAAAATTAAATATGCACCAAATGATCTAGCTACTTCAAATACTAAGTTTTGGAACAAACCAAGCTATAAGATCAAATATACTAAAATTAATAATGAATTAAAATTAATATTCAATTTAATATCAAAATCAATTAATAATTTTTGATTGATAGCTCCACCAAGGAGTTAATTTTCAATGTTACCATCACCTCCTCACATATTGTTATAGAAATTATTTGATTGCAATCTCATATATCTTCCTTGACCATTAGAATTTGATATTAATAAGCCTAAACAACATATATTTTAACTACCACATATGTATTTGACATTCTAAAAATAAGCGTTACAAGATAAGTAAGAAGATACAATATCTTATTTATGGCAATACTATTGAGCTAAGCACACCCACAGAGGAGGCTAGATGATAATAAAATGATAGTATACAATTGAAAATATTCATTAATCCATTTTAAAACTATGTCATAGTAGAAAATTTAGGTAATTAAGAGTTACAAAATTCATATAATTTGCATCCTCTTCGACATATGTACATCTAATAGATTGTATTATCTATACAATTACAAGTGGATCAACACCATGTCCTATGATCACATATGATGATAGTGATATTTTTTATGATGATGTAAATAAACATGAACTCCTTATTTAATTTTATATAAGAAAAAAATCCATACAAAGTTTCATGATTGACAATGGGTCAAGTGAAAACACATGTATAATGACACTTCTTCACACCATTGGGTATGCAAAGCAAGATTTATAAAATATATCAAAAGTAGTCAAAGTATTAAATGGACATACACATAAAACTCATGGGCATATAGTCTTACCTTTTTAGTTTGGTTTAGAAATAATGGATTATTCATTATTAGTCTTACCAAGAATATGGGTATTTAACATGTTATTAGGATTCCCTTAGATATAAAATCTCCACACAGTGTTGTCCATAGTACATCAATGTCTCAAATATATACATTGGAATCAGGTGATCAAATTTTTAGGAATTCAATATGAGTAACCTCCAAAATAAATGAAAATCTTCTCCACCACTACCACCACCATAAAAATTGGTTATTAATGTGATAATAATAATTTGATAATAGAGAGTAGGTTAGATCAAGTGTTAGTTTCACAAAACAAATTAAATCAACACACTAACATGCTTAACATCTCTAAGCCTAGATCTTAAGGGGAGCATAATGAGAAAAATACAATAAAAAACCCATCTAAAATACAAAAAAAGCAATCCTTACCTTCATTGAGAGATCCAAATTATTTTTTCATGGATTACTCAATTTGTGCTCAAAGTCTTTGGCAATGGATTTTTCCTTTCTCTTTCTCTCCTTGGCACTATTATTGGATTGTTGGCTTAATATGTCTTATGATTTTTTGATGGCTTGGATCAATATTTTAGAATTATAACTTTATAGTTATGAGTCTGATTCAAAAAATTACATTATAACTATACAATATCCAAGCTCTCCAAATGAAGAGGCAAATTCTTGTATTTATAGGCTTAATAGCTAACCCCAACTCAAGGTGAGTTAAAGTGTAGTTTAAAAATGGAATGGGTTCAAACCTAACCTTAGTGAGTTAATTAACCCTAGTAGAGTTAAATGTGTCAAGAATTAATGATTTGTAATGAATAGGCATGGGTGAGATATTTTCAAATGCTTGACAACTCATAAAAGGTAATCATGAAAACCTAGGATATTCTTCATTTTTGAATTTCTTTTTTAGAATTGTTTAATTACACATGGATAATTAAACTAGGCATTTAATTTGGTTTAGCTTTTTAATTAATTATACTTAGGATTTTTAGTGTTTTTAAGATTTGATTTTATGTGTGAACTTGCCCCACTTAAAAGGTCCATAGGCCAAATTGCATATTATGATATTTCAAGATAATTAGAGTTGAATCTGTGAGAGGTTTTTATTGATTATGATAGGATACCCAAATTAGGTATGTCTCAACATGATTTTGAGATTTGAAGAATGATGCATAAGAAAATTTGGGACATTCAATGATTCTTGGGCTTAATTTGCAAGGGTTGGTAAGAGTTGGTCTAAAGTCCGATCGAAGGCCATTGGTGGCCATTTTTAGGTGTCTATAATTTTCCCCTATTTGGGAAGGCATTACAAGATGTAATAATAGTAATGTCTTCTCAAATAATAAAAATGTCTTGTATGCTTATGACTTCAATCGTAATGAATGAAATGTAGGTGCCCCCTCGAGGGAATGATTGGCAAAAGAGTTAGCAATCGGTCCTTTGAAAGGAGGAAATGATGGGACCAAATAGATGAAATGGGGTGGAAGGGAACTAAATTACTTAGAGGTGGTTATAATTTATGGCATATAGAGTGACTCTAGTTAGGGTAGACAAATAAGATTATTTGCCTATATGTGGTTATAATCATTGGCATAGGTGGGATAAAAAGGTAATGATTTTCCCAAAGGAGGTTATAATCATCAAAAAAGGATTAGGGTAACAAAAAAATAATTTTCCCAAAGACAATTATAATCAGTGAAAGGAAAAATAATGATATTCCCATAAGAAGTTATAATCATTAGCAAGATAAAAACATACCCTAGTTGGCTAAATAGAGATAATGGTTTGACCAAAGGTGGTTATAAGCATTATAATAATGAAAACATGCCCTAGTTGGGTAGAAGAAAGAGAATGATTTTTCCAAAGGTAGTTATAATCATCAACCTTCAAATGGATGGAAACATAATGATTTTCCCAAAGGTGGTTAGAATCAATGTAAATGCAAGTGGGATGGTATATAATGATTTTCTCAAAGGTGGTTATAATCATTATACCTAATTATGACAAACATGATATGGAATATGATGGAAAATTGGTATAGAGGAGAAAGAGGAATTTTGGAAACTTGTAAGTATGGAGATGTTCATCCAAACTAATAAAGGTTAAAATTCTTTCATTGTTTAATCAATATTTTTAGGATATGATCTGGGTTAGATTGGGAATGAGGTTGGTGTGAAGGATATATATCATTGCTTCATTGTTGTGTAGACTCCTAGAGCTAATTTTTGTTATATCATGTAATGGTAGGAATCATAATAGAACACCATGATAACTTGTCTAAAATATACATATAGATTGACACGTTATTTAATAAATAATGAAAAATAATACACCCATGATAAAAACCATGATGACAATGTTGACGTATGAATATGGATGGATTTAAGAATAATGCACAAGGAATCAACTAGTGAATGCACATAGACTAAGTTAAGGCACAACATGAAATCAAACAAATAAGAAAACAAACATATAAATAAAAAACTGAGAAAAGAAAAGAAATAAAATAAAGAGAAATACCAATCAAACAATGGTTATTCACAATGTTAGTAAAAAAAACATGACAAAAATAAGATGATGAATATTGCCCCTAGACAAGAAGAGATAATGAAATAAATAAGAAAATGGGGGATTACAAGAAAAGGAAATAGGTGTTCAAGATGAATCTAGATGCACTAGGTAAGTAGACATTGCCTACATAGTTCTATGGATGTAATATCCAATAAAAACTTTATGCCAAATGTAGTTTTCCTATGAAATAGGATAAAAGAAATGATGAGAATAAAAAACATGATGAATGTGATAAAATAATATGGGAATGGGCTTGTAAAATGGTGAGAGAATTCGATAAAAGGCCAATAAGGATGGGGAAACTAACTGACAAGTGGTTTCTTGTGACTTAGTGAGGGTTTCTAGAATCATTAAGGTAAAGAAGTGGTTAATGTTTTTGTATTTTCTAAATCAATTTGTAAATGCTTTTATAATTTAGGAAATTTCAACTCGATGGAGAATGATGAGATACTAAATGGTCCAAGCTCACAAAATGGTGAGAGCATTCAAACATAGATTTCCTATAAAATGGTAAGAGTGTGGCTTAGGTTGCTCACAAAATGGTGAGAGCATTCAAACTAAAATTGCTCATAAAATGATAAAATCATTCAAACTAAAATTAATCACAAAATGGAGAGAGCATGGCAAAGGGGTGACTAAGATGACCTTAACATAAATCAAGCACTACCTACATAGTCCTAGGATGGGACTTCAAGTCACTATAGTTCTTCCTAATAGTAGAAGAACCTGACTAGTGTAGCAACCAATTCAAATAAAATAGGCAAAGTTTTCAAATGGCATAGTACAACATAGGCATGGAAAGGTGGTACTTCAAGGCATGAAAAATGAATGTTGACCTTAGTTTTTACATAGGTAGTTATAAACAAGAAATAACAACATAAGTTAATGATACTAATTTACCCATAGGTAGTTATATTAGTAGCAAGATGATGGGACATTGATTTACCCAAAGGTACTTATAATTAGGTTCATATGGTAGAGAATGGAACAAGAAATGAAGGATGCAACTACCAAACCACTGTCATACTTCTCCAAATTATGGACTCTATCAAAATACTTGAAACAACTACTAAAACTTGATTTGAATCTTTGTGCTAAAAGTGGATTTATAGCCAATAGAATAGAACCAAGGTTAAATAGGCTGGGTAGGGTGGTTGAAAATAAGTCAATTGATGGGAAAGGTAGGGTAGAATGGAATAGTGAAATGGTCAAAGTGACATAATTATATGGTACAAAGAATAAATTCAATAATATGGTAAAACTAAAATGGTCCTCATAGAAAATACACCAAGTCTCTCAAGCGAAGTAACACTTGAGGTATATAATGTTCATCGACTCATAAAGTTCATCCCCATCTAGTGTAGTGAGCCTATATGCTCTAGTGCCATAGTTTGAAACAATGATGAAGGGACCTATCCAATTGGGTTTGAACTTGAATTTATGTTTCTTCTTGACCATGGCATTCTTTTGGTTTTATTTAAGAAAAAGATCACCAAGATTAAATTATCTATTTTTAATGCACTAATTATAGTGGTCATGAAGTCAATTATAGTATACTTGATGATTATTAACTATGGACAAGCATTTCTCATCAAATATAATTTTGGATGGGATACCATAGTATAAAATGAGATGGTTAGAGATGAATTTGGAAATTTGCTTTCTAATCATGTAAGTGATGGGTATAGCTTCAACCTACTTAATGAAGTATTCGATGGTGGTAATAACATGTTTATGGCCATTAGATGAGATGGGGTTTATTTTACCAATCAGATTGAGGCCCCATATAGAAAATAGCCATGGTGTAAGTATTAGTTTTAGAGTCTTATCCAAGGCATGAATCAAATTGGCTTTCCATTGACACTTATCACACCTTTTCACATATACAGTTGTATCTACATCTATCTTGGCCAATAATACCTAGTAAGCAAGTTATTTTTGGATAAGATTACCCTACTAGTGTGGGATCCACATACTTCATCCCATAGTACTAATGTATATTATACCCAAGTTAAATAATGAAGTAGAGTTTCATCAAAAATATGGTGGCATATGGTTAGTCTAAGTAAGGTATATCATATGGCATGGTGAATAAAATCTTTGGATTATTTTCAAGATAGATCTAGTGGAATTATTTGGTCATGAAGATAGGTGTAAAAATATAAATACCAAATAGAGTTGAGACCAATAATTTCATAGATCATTTTAACAATTGAAGGTGCATGATTTAACACTAGCATATTTTTAATGAGAAAATGGTGTTATTTTTTTGTATTTGTATGTTGAATCAATGATCCAATGGTGTCCATGGCATCTATTTTTATGTTACTAGCCCTTGGTATATGTTCAAACTATACATCAGTAATCTACTATTTAAGAGTATCAACCATATACTTGTATGGTACTAGTTTGTCATACTTAGTCTAAAAATGGTTTATAACCTGATTGATGATTAACTAAGAATCACCATAAACCTTTATATGTTATATGTTCCATTATATTATCTATCAAATCCCTGAATAAGTGCTTCATACTCAGCCATGTTGTTGGTACAAGTAAATATGATCTTAAATGTCTTATGAATTAGATCTCCCTATGGTGTAATGAATAAAAATCCTACCCTCTATCCATGTGCAATAAATGATAAATCAAAATATAGCTTACAATGTTGTTCCTCAAGAGGTGTTTCAATGATGGTCATAATGAATCAATATAGGAATTGAAATGTTAGTGGTTATGTATTTATAAGGGGTGCTTCAACAAGATAATCTATAAGAACTTGCCCCTTGATGGCTTTTTGGTTACCGTAATATATCTCAAACTCACTGAGAAGCATGATCTATTTGGCTATGAAACCTTTTAAAGATATTTTATAAAGTAGATACTTGAGCACATCTACTTTGGAAATGACCATGGTATTGTTGTTTAACATGTAATGGCATAGTTTCTGAGTTGGGAAGACCATAGCTAAACATGATTTTTTAATGGGTGTATAATTATGATCATATATGATTAGTATATATCTTAGATAGTACATGGTATTTTATTTTCTAATATCATCATGTTTAGCTAGAAGTACCCCCAGGGCTTTGTCAATAGTTGATAGGTATAGGAGGAATGGATTTTTTTGTTATTGGTGGCAACAAAATAGGAAGATTTTCTAGATAGTCCTTCAAGTGCTAAAAATCTTTCTGGCATTCATCATCCTAATGAAATGTGACATCCTTATCCAATAGATGTATAAATGGGTGGCACTTATCAACTAATTAAGATATAAAACATCTAATAGATTATATCTTACCTTGTCAACTATAGAGCTACTTTAGATTAGTTGATGGTGATATTTGATCTATGGCTTATACTTTGGGTGGATCAACTTCAATGCCTCAATGAGATACAATGAAGATAAGAAAGTTTCTTGAAATAACTCCAAAAATACACTTCTTAGGGTTGAGCTTGACTTTGTATTCACATAGTCTCTCAAATATCCTCCTTAGTGTTGTTGGATGATCAACCTTGGTCATTTATTTACCTAGTATGTCATCGATATAGTATTTAATAATGTCATGCATCATATCATGAAATATAATGGTTGTTGTTCCTTAGTATGTGGTCCCTACATTTTTGAGAGCAAATAACATAATCTGATAATAGAATGTTCCCCATAAATTGGTGAACATTATTTTATGTTGGTTTTTTGACACGATTCGGATCTAGTTGTATCCTAAACATTCATCCATTAGTGAAAGCATTTCATAACCTATTGTGGAATCAAAAATAATATCAATGTTTGGTAGAGGAAATTCATCCTTGGGGTAGGCTTTATTTATGTCTTAAAAATTAGTACATATCTAAATTCCTTTAGGTTTCTTGTTAAATGGTATAACATTGTAAATCCACTTTGAGTAGTCAATCGATCAAATACAACTTGCTTCCAAGAGTTTTTCTAACTCTTTATTCACTAATATAAAAATGCAAGGATGTATCTTGTATAACTTTTATTTTACAAGTTTGACATAAGGATGTACCACAAGGTGGTATACAACCAAGGTGGGGTCCAAACCAGGCATGTCTAAATAGGCCCATACAAATATATCAAAAGGGAAGTAAAGACTTCATGTTCCTCCTCAGTGAAGAATGCACCTAATTTGATCCATTTTAGGTCATCTGGAGTCTCGATGGTAACCTCTATTATGTCCTCCATTATAAGGGTCAAACAGTCTTCTAGAATGGTCAGCAAAGATTTAAATTGGCTTGTAATGGTATATTCCTCTGTTAGGATTGAATCTTTAAGTTCTCCTAGGCATGAGGAATCAAAATCCCCTAGTGGTAGGGATCGCCATGTGATAAACACTATTAGAAACTCTTGGATGATTTGCTCAAAAGCTTATTTTTATTCAAGACTAAACTCAGACCCATAGGCAAGTTCATTATTGGTGGTCTCCTGAGCTATGTTTGAAGAAACTTAAACACCCCTATCTAATGGTGCCTGAAATTGGCTTTCACCACTATATTGGCCTTTCCCTTTACTATTTACCTGATCCAAAATTACCTCAAAGATGTTTTAACTTTGGGATCTCAATGTTTCATTTAATTGTTTATGGATAAGGTTATTCACTCATTCTCCAAATTAAGCTCAAAGATCTAGTTTGATTGAGAACCCTTATTTGTGGCCTCCCAATAAAACATTATCCCTTAGGCCTATAAAATCATAGAAGGCCTCATCATTCTAAAACTCATGAACTGGCACTATTTATTCTTATTAGCCCTAGTTTATAAGTTGAGGGTAATACAATAGAATTAGGCTATGGTAAATAACTAGTCGAAGAGTATAAATGGCATTAGTATAAAACAAATTAGTAGTGGTCAGGTCATCAAAAGGGATATGATTAGACTCTTCTTTGCTATCAGCATCATCATCACTAGTCATCAGTGTTAGAACTTAAATAAGATATGTTGGGTCACCCCCTGGTGATTTAAATCCAATACCATTTATTCCTTTGTACTGAGGGATAGAAATTTGTGTAAGAGGACCTTGATGATTTATCTTAAGTCTTCCTCCTTGATAGGCATGTTTTTCCATGATTTTTTTTGAAATGGGATATTTGGTATTTAGATAATAGTCAGCCAATTTGTCATTATACAACCAAGAGTCATCATCTACAAGAGGGTCATATTATTGGCTAGTGGCCAATATAAAAGTGATATGTGTTGGAATATGTAGGTGGCCTTTTCCCTTTCTTTCCATTCTATGCAATGTGATTTGGCTTTAGGTATTCCATAGGACTTAGGGTTCTATGGAAGATTGGAAATGTGGAAGGTATTGTGGGTCAAATATTCTCTTAGGCCATTAGTCGAGATGGTATAATGATTAGATATTTTAGGAGGTGGCATGTGGGAAAGTGAATCAAGGGTGTTAGGGTCAATGCAGTTGGCCTTTGGTGAATCAATAAGTATTTATTTTCCATTATCCTTCTTAGTAACCATATTCAATCTAAAATTATAGTTATAGCTTTGGTACTTATCCTCTAAATGTTTATAATGTGCATATGGCTACAAATTTCCATGAATGGTGACCTTCATACTTGAATGGGAAAACTTGATACATTGGTACAATGTTGAAGGGATTGAAAAAATTTCATGTATCCAAGGTCTACCCAAAATAATATTATACGATAATTCAAGGTCTAACACATGGCATAGTGTATCATGGGTCAAGGGCCCAATGATAACTAGTAAGTTGATGGTGCCCTATGATTCTTATTATACATTGTCATAGGCCTTGATGATGATTATTTATAGATGAAAATCTCTAATCCTATACCCTAAAATCTTGATAAGATTTAGAGACATAATATTGAGACCCAACCTATTGTCTATGAGGACATGCTTTACTTTATGTCACATTATGATAATTTTTATGTACAATGGATTGTTATGTTATGGGCTAAGGGATGACATATCACTTTGGTTGAATATTAATTATTGGCATAGAACTAGGTGTCAAACCAAATCTTGAAATTGGTCAAGAGATATGTCATTAGGAACTTGGGATTGGCCAAAGAACTCTATTAAGATGTTATTATGGATTGTAGACATATGCAAAAAATATAAAATGTAAATTTATGTGGGTGTATTTTGAAATTATTATAAAATATCAAATGTCTTTTCTTACACAATGAGAAATGGCTTGTTTCAAGCTAGAATAGTTGGTTGGGTGGGTGAAGTAGAAGATGGTAGTGTACCTAGTATGGTAATATTCAGTTGCCAAGTTGTGGGTACACAATCAAGATTAGATACATGACCATTATTGCTAATAAATGATGGTGGAGGGGGACCAAATAGGATACATCTTGGTTATCATTACACTTGTGCATGGTCATGGAATAATGAAAAGTTATCAATATAAGGTCTAAAAGTGGAAATCCCTACTTTTTGGTATGCTTGTATACGGTCCCAAGTCAAGGAAGGAACATCAACATGGTTTGGTTGATTGGGAATGATTATAAATAATTTTTTTTAATTGGTACTTGGTATTATATTGATGGAAATGGTGTTAATGTGACCTCCTATAATATGACCTGCAACCTTATTGTAATCATGTGCAACTACATGGTATGTCTGTTGGTTGTTGGCATAATGTTGGCATTGGTTTTGTCAATTCATTTGATGTTTTTATTGGTTATACTATTGATTTTGTTGATTATATTGGTTCTACCTTGGATGTTGATACTATTTTTGTTATTGCACTTGCCATTGTTGTTATTGTTGCTAGTTGCTATGTTGTCGAAAGGAGTTTGTATAAATGTTGATGTTTTGATTAGAGGTGGAAGCTCCAAAATCCAATATTATCTCCTCATTTTCCAACATATTCTTGATCAAATGTTTAATTTTCACATAATGACACAAATTATGGCCATTAACCCTATGGTATTCATATAATTAATTTTATCAATACCAATCAAGATTATCTATGCCCTCAAGATAATGTTTTAGAATAAGCTAGTTAATCATATTAGTTATGATGAGATTAAAAAAACACATATTATATGGGTTCTCCAAGATCACTAAAATTTGATGAGTAGGCACAATTATTCTTGGAGGAGGGTCTTACAAAGGCAAAGGTTGTTGCATTTATTATGCTAATCTAGGTTGTTACGTTTGATGTATTTGCTAAATGGGTTATTGGTTATGAGTAATTTGCATATACATCATAGGTGAGTAGAAAATGTTTACACCATTTAGACATGTCATGACTCAGTTACTCCATTCTCTAGAAAAAATTGTGATTGAATGGATTGGGGTTATCATAATTATTGGCTCGATTTAGTTGTGATGTTTACACTTGGACATAGTTTTGATTTTGGCCATTATTTTGGTTTTGATTCTAGTTCTAATTTGATGAGGTAATTTTAATGATCCCTTTGTTAATAATGGCTCTTTTTATCAACAAACCTTTTTCAATGATTTATTTAAAAGTGTGTGCACACTATAACTCCAGATGATAAGATATCTCACTATGCAAATTTTTGGTGAACATAGTGGTTAGTTGCTTATTTGGTAGACTATGGGTAAATCAGCTTAAAAGGGATATCCATCACTACATATAACTTGAAAAAATTTCATCATCATTCTATTTGTATTTCATTAAACCTACTAGTGAAATCTCATATTCAAGATTGTAGAAGTGTTGTATAAACATTTCTGAAAGGTCATCAAAATAAAAAACTAAATTATTGGGAAATTTTAAAAACCACGCAACTGCTTGTCCTTCTAATATCTTTGTAAATAATAGTAAAAGTTATATATCATTATAGGACACTAATTGACACACAACAAATAATTCTATCAAATGCACTTTTGGGTCATCTTTCCCCTTGTATTTGTCAAATTTTAGTGGTTCGTACCCTGGAAGAAATGATATTTACAAATACTCCATGTTGAATGGGTAAGCACACATGTAATCCAAATTTAATTTCTTATTTTTCTTTCTAGGAATGAGGACAATTGCATCATTCATTTATTGTATTTCTTGTGCAAAGGAAACTAGTGGGAACACTGGCTTGAGGTAGAGTCTAGGTGGTCACAAGTGGATTATTTTGATTGAGGTATAGTGGAGGAATGGTTTTTTGTAGAATGTTGGTCTGGTTTAGGAATGTACTAAGAATATGAATGTGTATATTAGGGATTGATTGTTGGAATTGCATGCATTGTGGTGTAATATATTAGTTGGGATTGGGTATATGGGCTTGGTTCTAGGGAAATTATGGTTGGGATGGAGGGATATGGCTGTATTATGCCTATTGAGATTTATTAGGGACTTTAAAACTAGTAAAACCTTGTTGATTAAGGAGAAATTATGAACCAAGATCTTATCATTAAATTTGTGGAACATTTGACATGAAACGAAATTGTTGCTTAATTGGTACTTGTGGAAACATTGAAACCTCTTGGATATGCAAATCCTTTTTGGGAAGTAGACACATGTTGGATATTTGGAATTTATTACTAACCAATAATTTTACTCTAGTTATTAGACATTATTTGGTTTTGTATTGGCATATTTGTCTACAACTGAAGAGGTATGTTTATCACTACCTGACAAGGCGAAACATTTTTTGCCCCTATTGAGGTGGTAGATTGTTTTGCCTATAATACATGAGTATGCTAGAATTTGATTATTAATTTATCATTTTAGTCATCACCTATTATAGTGGAGTAACATTCATCACAAATTTTTGAGGCATGACACTAGTCATTACTAGACTACTTAATCCTTGGTGTTAGGTGCTTGAAGAAGTCGCTGGTTGAGGAGTAAAGGTAGTTATTTGTGGTTGGGAGGTAGAAGTCACTCCACACTAAATTTTTGAACCACTCATGATGATAAATAAATGAATATTTTGTTTTTGACTATTTATTTGTGTATTTACACCACTTTTTTTTGGATTGGATGATACTTATGTGTTGTCCACTAGGTTTAACTCAGTATGCTATATTGAAGCAGAAGACACTTTTTATTTTTTGATGGTAGGGGAATTAAACATGTATCCAAATAAATAAATTTTATTCATTTAAACCAACTTAAGGTGTGTCCTTCCCTTATATGTATCCTTTATTGGGTGCACCCTCTAATTACTAGTCTCATTGAGCCTTCACATGTGGATTTTAACTTGGTTAAACAACAAGATGCTTTTTGTTTTATTTTCATGTTTGTGTGTGTGTGTGTTTACTTATTTTATAGTTTTTTTTTCCTTTTTTTGTTATCATCTCAACTCAGGCCACTATGTTAATAAGGTCATCAACATAGTGTTCCTTATTTTCACTCATACTTGAGTCCATCCATTGGCATATGTATGGATTGTCATCATGTTTTTTACCATCGGTACAATGTTTTCAATTATCTATTGGATTGGGGATCAGTCATTTTGCACATTATGGCTTGGTCATCATGGTTTTTTATATCATGGTACATATTATAATGTGCTATATCAAAAATAAAGTGTTATAGTTCTAATCGATAATGTCACCACAAAAATATCCTTGTCTAGTACCTACACCATAATCACTTGAACACATGACTAAGTTATATGTTACTCATGACACATATGAGAATATACATAAATTTATAATCATTTAATTTCCATTTTAATCTACTTATTAGGAGAATTAAATCATCTTGAGGTCCCTATGGATTATGTAGGTAGTAGTCAGTTATGTTTAGTTTTTAGGGTCAGATCAGCTACCGTTATCTCATTATTTTTTAAACCATTATTATCTTATTCATCATATAATTATTTAACATTGAGCATTCTCATGTGCCTAATTTTTGTGTCTTCTTCATTCTTTGAAAAGTCATATACCATCACACTTAAATTTGTGCCCACTTTGTTTAGGTCAACATACCCCATTTTTGAAAAATGGGGACCCTTATTTTAAATTATGCAAATGTTTACCTTAAAATTGAAAATTCACTTAAATAGAGTACCTTTAGCATGTTTGGAGTTAATTTTTTATTTCAAAATCACCCAAAGTTGGTTTGGTTAGCATAGTTGTTCATGATTCTAGTTTCATATCACCTAAATTTGCTAACATTGGATCTCTATATTTCAGGTTGTAAGTCCAATGGAGTCCATTTAGAATGAGCAATGTTTAGGGTTACATATTTTAATGTTAATTTTATATTTTAGTAACCTTTAATCTATTAAAAATTAAATTAAATTCATATTTAATCATCTTGAAACCCTCATTCAAATTACCCTAGCTCAGGTCCCTTTAATTCAAATTCAAATTTGGCAGGAATGATTAATTATGCCATCAACTTAGTTTAATTATAATCCCAAGTTTTAGACATGTTTATTAACATGGCCAAACTTAGTGTAAATTTTTTATGTTTGGTTCCTTTATGTCCTGAGCCCCCATTGGTCTCTTTTATTTTCATATGGTCTAACTAACCACCAAGTCCTTTTATTATGTTTTAGACTTAAGATAAAATCCTTGTCCTAAGACTTTATGCCATGTCTTTTATTATGTTTAGGCCCCCCTTTATCATGTTTCAAAACCTATATTAAATATTTTATCCTAAGGTTTTATCATTTTCATCAACATGAATAAAACCATAGTGTAAAATATTTAACCTAAGTTCTTTATATTTCTTGAGGCTAACTTAACATTATTTATTATTTCTAGGATAGATGGTATGCATTTGCTTGAGAAGAGTTGATCAGATGATGTGAGATAAATTTAATAACTCAAGAGCCTTGATCGATGATACAAATTCACTCAGGCGAGTTGATCCAAACAGTGCATGATTAGAGTTAGAAAGTCAAGATGTGGCCCTAAAGTTAAAGTCCAAGCATGTCCTTGAAGATTGATGGTACACAACCACTAATACACATTTTTATTGATGGTGCATAATAATTCAAAGCTTAAATGGAGATTTGAGATAGAGAAAGGGTGATAAGTTTCACACTTGTGGCCAAAGAACACTTAATAACTAATGGTGTTTGACCTTATGGATCAAGATCTAATGGAACATGTTGATCTAACCAATCAAGATTTGTTGAACATGTTAAAAATTCAAGAGTCCTAAGTATAAATATAAATGTGATAAGTGGCCAAATCATGTACCACAAATTAAAGTTCAAGAATCTTACAAAAATTGATGGTATGTAGCTCACATACACATTCTAATAAATGGTCCATGGACCAAAGGGTATAATCTAATGGATTGAGATCAATGGTCTACATTTTCTCAATCATAAAGGATCCGATAGTGTGATATGGAGTTTGAAAACTCAAAGAAATAAGAATAAATGTGATGGTGATAAGTGTCACAACCATGAGAAACATCATAAAGTGGCTAATGGCATTCAATCTTTTAGGTCAAGATCAATGGTCTATGTTGATCTATGCAAAAGAGAATCTAATAGTGCATGATCAAGATGGAATTTTTAATAGATAATGGTCAATTTTTAAATATTAATGAGCAAATTAATAGGAAAATTCCATAGGGATGCCATGTATCTCTTTGTTTTAACTAGTTACCACCATTAAATCACTAAGAATACCTTCAAAATATCCTTAACACACACTAAATCCCTAATTCAACCCTATATTGATCATAATCAAGCCTAAGAGAATTGAATTATTATCTGTGCAATAATAAATCAATCTAAAACTAAAGTGCAAACCACTAGTGATCAATTTGAACAAATTCATGACCACTATGGAAAATTGTAGAAAGTCCCTACTCTGCACCATCTTTGGGTAATAACAAAGTCTATCAATATCACTATGCATGAAGAGATTAAGCCATGGATTATAGATGTAAAAAATGAAGAAGAGAAAAAAATGGCTTCCTTAGGAGCATCAGGTGGAGCACAAATAGAAACCCCATCTCCAAAAGTGACTCAATAATTAATGGGTGTTAAATTTAATCTAGAGACCACCAATTTGGAAAGAGTGATAAAATAAAGCCATGATTTTTGGAGAGGAATTCACCTTTCAAAAAGTGGAACAATTCACTGGTTTAACTCTAGTGGATGGATAAAGGCTTGGTGAGGATCTGATCTTTAAAAAGGACCCATTAAAGTAAGCTCAATCACAATTTGATCAATTGCAAGCTGTCATCAAAGGTATGATATAACAATATAATAATTCAGAAGAGACTGTCATCTTGTCAATCCAAGAAGATAGATTTATGACATTTTAAGACACCATGATTGACTTATTTAATTCTTTAAAGTCAATTAGAACAAAAAAAGGTAATAAGTAAGCAAAATTCTATGGCTACAAGCTAAGTTCCCAATGGTAGGCTATCAATGATCAAGTAAAGGATTTGATCAAATCCTTAACTAAAAACTAAATATCTAAATTTAGAATAGTTAACCTTGCCCATTTGAACATGGTTATGGTTGTATTAGTGAATAAGATCAAATTCATGAGCATTTAGTCTAAGAAAATGGAGGACATTTCCAAGAATATAAAACAATAGGAAGATAAGATGCTACACATATTGGATAGATTAATCAAAGAGCCCAACTCACTTAGTCCTTCGCGCCTTATCACTGATGAGGAGTTCAAGCATATAAATTTTAAATTCATGTAATAAGGAACCAAGTCCAAGGAAAGATAGAGGTTGATAATAAAAATATCATGGGCCTACTATTTTCATTTGATCAGAAGATATGAGATGTTAGGAGCATCAAGTAGGCCTTGGAAAGAGTTGAAAAGGACCTCAATAACCCAGGAGATCAAGAAAGAGATATGTTCATGAGACCCATTGTTGACCTCCAACTGTTTAACTAACAACATTATAGAATGAATATCCTAAAATAAAGGTAGAAGGCTATAATAGTACCAAGGTCCTAAAGTTAGTTGGATTAGGAATATTCTTTTACAACTAGCATTGTATATTTTTGAAATGGAATATTCTTTTTGTAAAGTCATGTACAGCTTGTAAAGTGCATTGCCTATATATTAGTAAATTAGAAAAGGTCATTTATTATAGAATGTAATAGAAAGGACAACTATCCTATACACATGTACAAATGTAATTTGTCATTATTGACTGGCATACCTCATGAATTGTTTATATAAAGAGGTATTGCCAATTGTAAAAGGAGAGAGTTTTTGAGCAGAAAACTATTTCTTTTAAATTTTGAGAAAATTAATACAAATCAAGGAGTTCTACAAATTTTATCCATTTTGCTTGTGTGAATTTATATTATGGTTTCTCTCTCATTTTCTTAGTTTAAATCTCAAATTTAAATGGTTCTTGTGACTTTTATATGTTCATCTATAAGTGTAGAGTTGATAATTTATGATTATGATAGATTACTTGAAATTTATAAGGTTTACTTCATTTTAATTAACTTTCTTGCATATGTGCTAACGCTATTTTCTTAAAGTGGTGAATATTTAGAGTAAATTTGGTCCTTATTTTCACTATTTTATACTATCCTTTGATTTTTTCCTAATGTGTGATAGGATTTGAGATTATGCTAATTCATGTCATATATTGGTTAAATGCATTTTTAGATAGAACTGTAACTTTGTCATGATGTTTGTATTAAATATCAATAACATATCTCTTCTCTATCCTACCCTTCTTTTAATCCTTTTTATCAATTCACCTTAGATTAGCTTCATTGTGAATAATTCATCTTAGTTTATCTTTAGACTTAGGTCTAATCATAATTCAATTTAAATAGCAGAGATCATATTCAAAATCAAAGATTAACTCTTAAGCCATAATGGCTCCCAATCACCAATTAATATAAATTTGTGAAATGGCCTACTTGTTCTACCTCTATTCCACCAAAGATAATAGGATTATCACAACTTATAATTCATGCATTAGATTATCTAAATTCAAAAATGAGTAGTGCTTTTTAAAACACTTAAGAACCACCTATGATACATATTTAGGCATCAACAAGCAAGGCATTCTGTTGGTACTAGATGGAAGGCCTAGTTAAATCTTTGAAAATTTGAAATATATTTCCTCATTTTTGTGAATTTTGCTCAAATATCAATATATTCTTTGCAATATGTGTTTTTTTATCATATTTGTGTAAATATCAGTGATCTTAATGGTTTTTAACCACTCTTTATGCTTATTTAGATAAAGATAGATGTTCTTTGGAGTTTGATGATAGATTATAGTAAAAATAGCTTTATATCTATGAATCTAACAATTTTGAGGTTAGTAATAGCTCTTTTTTTCAAATATTGATAGATCCTTTGAAAATTTGAGTTTATTTGAACTTAAAAGTGTAAATATAATTCATATTTGTGTATTTGGACATATATTTTTGCTAATTTAGTTAAAGATTGATATCCTTTGCCAACCTTTATACATATTTGTGCAAAATTTACTTTATTTTCAAGTTTGATCATTATTATTTGTAAGGATAACACTTACACATCATATTTCAAATAGGCTTCAAAGCTCTTAAGCTGGAATTGCCAAGGATAAGGACTTGGTCATGTTCAAAGACAAGGGTTCCCATTATTTCATTAGAATTTTATAGGAGATCTAGGCAAGACAAAGGTAAGCATATAATTTAAAAGTCTTATCCAAATTCACAAGTTCAAGGTGCTCATGTGTTCAATCCCTATCAAGGTATGGCTTGGCTAGGTGGTTCTTCAGTCAATGTGATAGATGTGGTACATGACCTTCCTCATAATCTTAAAAAATATTTGCCATCATTTAACCTAAATAATGTTGTCATAGATGAAGAGAACATTAAATATTTCAAAGATTCTTTAAGATTTATAAATGTAGTTCATGAAGATGTAGCATGTAGACTATTTCTATTTACTTTTAAATATGTTGCATATGAATGGTTCCTCAAATTCTAAAAAATTATATCACTAGTTGGAATGATTTTAATAGGACATTTATTTATCAATTTGGTAAAATCATCAGTCCTTGTATTCTTTACTCATAATTCACCATAATGAAAAAAGATATTAGTAAAATAATTAGAGCCTTTAATGCCATATTTCAAAAAATGTTTAGCAGAACCATAACTCCTTATAGACCTAATGAGGCTTTAGCTTTAGATATCTACAAGGATGCCTTAAATCCCATGACTTATGTGTTTCTAAAAATATTTGCTCAGGTCATTAACACATTAGCCTTAGCATATGCTGAAGCTATGATCATTAATGAATAGATGAAACCCCAGGGCCAAATGGCATACAATGTTCCCAATATTAATCCAAAATTTTCCATTCTAAATATTATACCCAATGCTAATCAAAATATGCCTTCCCTAAACCAACTTCTAATTTTGAAACAACTAACTTTAAGTCATGCTCATCCTGGCCAAAGCCTAGGATTCTTGAACAATGCTTCAAATGGATCTCATCCACAAGACCTAAGAGCTCTGGTGCTAACCATTAGCACTAATAACACTCATGTTTATAATTCTAAGGCCCCAAAGAATGAAAATTATTCTATCGTAAATATGGTTCAAAAGTTGAGTACTAACTTTCTTCAACTACATAATCAAGTTAATAATATTGGGGAAAGTTACAACAAAAATTTATCATATCAAAGGTTCAATAGGCATAATAATATGTTTCATAATGGTAACAATAACAATAATGAATCATCAGGTAAGAAAAGTAACCTTGAGATTAATATTTGTGATGTTGCATTAACTAAATATTTTAGGGTCCACTATACTTCTAAGAATGGTGAGTTATATTGTCTTAAATTATGTAATGTTTTTGAGTTGTTTCAAGATGATTTAAATACTCTTTAAAGTTAATCTAATAGATAAAATTTTGTAGGTACATCTGGATCTTCCAATTCATCCAAATCTACAAATACAACCCTAATGGTTGAGATCTTTGACTTCCCATTCCAAGAAGATAATGAGCCTAAGGATATTCCTAAGGAGGTGCATGTCTTCTATAAGTATTTGAAGAAGACCTATTATCTAAATAATATGGAGAAAAGGTAACCCTTGACAACTCAAATCTACCCAATAACTTTGACACTCCTTTAGATCATGTAGTTGATAACAACCCTGAGCACCCAAAGGGAAGTACCTCTAAACATAATTTTAATTAACCTAGTTCTTTTGAAAAGGGTGGGTATAACATAGTTTATGATATGAAGAGGGTTAAATATAACATCACACTACATGATTTGAATCAAATCACTAAGTAGAGAGACTTGTTACTTGAATCTCTATCCAAGAAGCCTAGTAAGTCACCCAAGACTGCAAATGCTAATGTTACTATGCACACGAACAAAGTAGATGTCCCACCTTTCTTAATGATAGTAATAATATTTATTAAGAATTTTCATAATTATTTATTATACTCAGGTGCATATTCTAACATCATGACTAAAGGTAGTTGTGAGCAACTTAGTTTGACTCCCATTAAATCTAATAGAGTTATGACTCAATTGGATAAGTCTAGGGTAAAAGTAATTAGTGAATTATTAAATGTTCACATGTAGATTAATTATAAACAAAGGATATAATATTTAATTAACATATAAGTGGTGGATATTCCTTATGCATATGGGATGCTACTAAGTAGAGACTGGACCAGATCTCTGAATGGCTACATGTCTACTGATTATTTCCCACATGTGGCTTCCATAGAAGGGAGTTACAAACTATATAAGGATAGAAAGGGAACCTAAAATGAATCATATTATTACTAAATATAATTCAACCAATTATATGGTTAACATGGTTAACCTATATTTGGGTGTTTACACTCTTGACACCCCTAAGGCATGTGACTCTAGAAAAACTCTTATTATGTCTGGGATATGGAAATTATATTTTGATGGTGCAAGATGTAAGTCTAGATTAGGGGTATGAATTGTTTTAATAAATCATATTGAGGAATAATTAAATACTTATTAACTCTAATTTTCATTCACTAATAATCTAGAAGAATATGAGGCTCTAATCTTAGGTTTACATTTTGCCATCAAGCACAAAGTCAAAGAACTGCTAGTTTATGGTGACTTAGAACTAGTGGTTAACCAAGTAAGAAGTAAGCACTAGTTCAAGTTATCTTACCTCAAGAAATATAAGTTTAGATAATAGGAATTTATAGATTTATTTTATGCCTTAAACATGATCTCTATTCCTAGATTAAATAACCAAGCTATTAATGAGCTAGCCTCAGCTGCAGCTAATCTCATACCCAATCAAGAATCTAAACTAAGAAAACTTAGTGTTGAATTAGTTATTTTTCCTTTAGTCCCTAATGATATAAACAATTTGTATGTGTTTGGTGATGACCAATAGGTCTTAAACTTCATGAATAGTTTAGGGGCATTTAAGGTCTGCATCATTGATGAAGTTGATGAAAATACTCTTGATAGAGGCAATGTTGATGACAAGATCATCTAGCTGAATGATAATAATATTCCCAAGGGTATGATTTCCCTAAAAAAATATTTTACATAGATAAAATAGCTAGGGATATCAAGGTTCCCAAAGTAAATGAAAAAGATTACAATGTCATTGACCTAGGTTCCTAAGGTCAACCCTAACTAGTCAACATTGGTACAACCACCACTAGGGAAGTGTTAAGGAGAGATAAAGAGTTTTTAACCAAGTAAAAATATGTTGTATCATGATCATATCAAGACCTAAATATATTTTATCCTAGGGTCATAACTCATACCATACCACTAAAACAAACCTGTCTCCTACTACATGGGCAATATCTATCCTAGTGAATACCATGGCATACATCAAGATTCCAAATACTAATTAGTAAGGTATACATGACATATATATTATATCCTTCTCTATCTTAGGACACTAATACTTTGATAAATTAAAATGGTTTTCAAAAGGATTCCTAACTGATTTATCATCCTACTTACTAAACCTCTCCAAAACCTTTTTAATGTACTCTTCTTGAGATAAATTCAACTTTAATTCTTTATTATCTTGATTTATTCTCATACCAAGGATTTTTTTACCCCCCAAAATATTTTATAAGAAAGGAATTACTAATTTATTCCTTGAGTACATTTATTTCCTACATGTTCTTACCTAAAACCAACATGTCATCCACATATAGACATATAATAATGTAACTACCATCATTAAACTTATTGATATATATGCAATGTTTTTTGTTGCTTATGGTAGGATACCCTAATTAGGGATGTCTCAATATGATTTTGAGCTTTGAATAATGATACACAAGAAAATTTGGGATGTTTAGTGATTCTTAGGCTTAAATTTCAATAGTTGGTAAGAATCATTTTGATATTTGGTCAAAGGCCAATGGTGACCAATTTTAGGTGTCTATAGTTTGCCCCTATTTTGGAAGGCATTACAAGATGTAGGCATAGTAACATCTTCTCAAAGAATGAAAATTTTTTGTATGGTAAAAATTCAATGATAATGAATGAACTATAGGTGCCCCCTCAAGGGAGCAATTTACAAAGGGGTCGATAATCGGTCCCTCAAAAGGAGGAAATGATGAAACCAAATAGATGAAATGGGGTGAAAGGGATCTGATTTTCTTAGAGGTTATTATAATTTATGACATATGGAGTGGCCCCAATTAGGGAAGACAAATAGGATGATGTACCCATAGGTGGTTATAATCATCGACATAGGTGGGATAAAAAAAGGTATTGATTTTCCCAAAGGTGGTTATAATCATCAAAAAAGGATTAGGGTAACAAGAAATTGATTTTCCCAAAGATGGTTATAATCAATAAAAGGAAAAATAATGATATGCCCATAGGTGATTAGAATCATTGACATGATAAAAACATGCCTCAATTGGGTGGATGGATATAATGGTTTACCCAAAAGTGGTTATAAGCATTATCATAATGAAAGTTTTCCCCAACTAGGTAGAAGAAAGAGAATGATTTGCCCAAAGGTGGTTATAATCATCAACCTTCAAATGGATGGGAACATAATAATTTGCCTACAGGTGGTTAGAATCATTGGTAATGCAAGTGGAATGTTATACAATTATTTGCCTAAAGGTAGTTATAATCATTATACCCTAATTATGGCAAACATGGTATGAAATATGATGGAAAATTAGTATAGAGGAATTTTGGAAACCTACTAGTAGGGAGATGCTCATCCAAACTAAAAAAGGTCAAAATTATCTCATTGTTTAATCACTTTGTTTAGGATATGATTTGGATTAGATGGGAATGTTTTTGGTGCCATGGATATATTTCATTACTTCATTTCCATGTAGACTCCTAGAGCTGATTTTTGTTATAGCATATAACAATAGACATCATGATATAACACCATGATAACTTGGGCAAAATATGCATATGCACCAATGAATAAAACCATGATGATAATGTTAACGTATGAATATGGATGGATTTAAGAATAATGCACAAGGAATCACCCAATGAATACACATAGACTAAATCAAGGCACAATATGAAAGCAAAAAAACAAGCAAATAAATAAAAAAACAAAACACCAAGAAAATAAAATAAACAAAACAAAATAAAGAGAAATAAAAAACAAACAATGGTTATTCACAAAATTAGTAAAAATAACATGACATAAATAAGATAATGAATACTACCCATAGATAAGAAGAGATAATGAAACCAAAAAAAATTGGGGATCAGAAGAAAAGGAAGTAGGTGGTCGAGTTGTCTCCAGATGCACTAGGTAAGTGGACATTACCTACATAGTTCCACAGATGTAATATCCAACAAAAACTTTAGGCTAAATGTAGTTCTCCTACAAAATGGGATAGAAGAAAATGATGAGAAGAAAAACATGATGAATGTTAAATAAGAATATGGGAATGGGCTCAAAAAATTGTGAGAGAATGGGATAAAAGGCTAATAAGGATGGGGAAGCTAAATGACAAGTGGTTTCTAGTGACTTAGTGAGGGTTCCTAGAATATTTAAGGCAAAGAATTAGTTAATGTTTTTGGGTTTTCTAAATTAATTTGTAAATGTTTTTAGAATTTGGGACATCTCAACTCAATGGATAATGATGAGATACTAAATGGTCCAAGCTCAAAAAATGGAAAGAGTGTTAAAACTTATATTTTTTGAAAAATGGCAAGAGCATCACTTAGGTTTCTTGCAAAATGGTGAGAGAATGTAAATTGAAATTGCTCATAAAATATCAAGAGCATGCAAACTAAAATTGATCACAAAATGGAAAGAGCATAGAAAAGGGGTGACTGAGATGAACTCAACATAAATTGAACATTGCCTACATAGTCCTAGGATAGGACTTCAAGTCACTATAGTTTCACCTGACAATGGAGGAAGTTGACTACTATAACAATCAATTCAAATAAAATAGGCAAAGTTGGCAAATGGAATAGTATGGAAAGGTGGTACTTCAAGGCATGAAAAATGAGTGTTTCCCATAGTTTTCTCATAGGTAGTTATAACTAGTCAACAATGTCATAAGTCAATGATACTAATTTTAACATAGGAAATTATAATTAGTAGCAAGATGGTGGGGCACTGATTTACCCAAAAGTAGTTATAATTAGGCCCACATGGTAGAGAAAAAAATAAGAAATTAAGGATGCAATTACCAAACTAATGTCATACTACAAAATATGGTCTCTATCTATAATACTTCAAACAACTACTAAAACTTGATCTGAATCTCCATGTTAAAAGTGGATTTGTAACTAATGGAATAGAACCAAGGTTAAATGGGCTAGTAGGGTGGGTAAAAATAACTTGATTGATGGGAAAGGTAGGATATAATGGAATGGTGGAACAATCAAAGTGACATAATGGTATTTTACAAAGAAGAAAGTTAATAATATGCTATAATTGAAATGGTCTTCATAGACAATACACTAGGTCTCTTAAGCAAAGTAATGCTTGAGGTCTATAATGTTTATTAGCTCATCAAGTTCATCCACATTTGGTGTAGCGAGCCTATATACTCTAATGCCATAGTTTGAAATAATGATGAAGGGACATACCTAGTTGGGTTTGAACTTTCCTTTATGTTTTCTCTTAGTCATAGTATTATTTTTGTTTTCTTTCAAAACAAGATCACCAAGCTCAAATTATCTATTTTAAATGTTTCAATTATAGTGGCCATCAAGTCAATTCTAGTATGATTGAAGATTATTAACTATGGCCAAGTGTTTCTCATCAAAAAACTCTAGATCTTGTAGGTAGCTACTTGATAGTCTTCATTATCTAGGACATGCTTCAAAGAGATGCACAAATAAGGTTACTCAACCTCAATGAGAATAATAGCCTCAGTGCCATAAAAAGTGAATATGGAGTGGCTCTTACTGGAGTATGGTGATTATTATAGTATTCCCAAAGGGAACAAAATATTTGGAGGTACCAATCATGGTTTGCATTATTGAAAATATTTTTAAGGATGTTGATAATGGTTTTGTTAGATGATTTTTCCTGGTCATTACCTCATGGGTAATATGCCATGGAAAAATGTTTTTTAATCTTTTACTCAATAAATAGAGACTTAACATCTTTGTTCTTGAATGATATTCCATTATCAGATATAATGTTAGATGGGATACCCTAGTGATAGATGAGATGGTTAATGATGAATTTGTAAATTTTCTTTCTAATCATGTAAGTGAGGGGTATAGCTTCAACCCACTTAATGAAGTATTCAGTGGTAGTAATAATGTGTTTATGTCCATCAGATGAGTTGAGGTTTATCTTCTTAATGAGATCAAGGCCCCATATATAAAATGGCCATGGTGTAAGCATTAGATTTAGAGTCTTGACCAAGGCATGAATCAAATTAGCATGTCATTGACACTTATCACACCTTTTCACATATGCAGTTGCATCTGCATCCATCTTGGTGACTAATAATTAGTATGTAAGACATTTTTGGATATGAATTCCCTGATAGTGTTGGATCCACATAATATTTCATAAACTTCTCATTATGCTAATGTATATTCTACCAAAGTTAAATAATGAATTAGAGTTCTATCAAAACTATGGTGGTGTAGGGTTGGTCTGAGTAAGGTATATCATGTGGAACGGTGGACAAAGGCTTTGGATTATTTGTAGGATAGGTCTAGTGGCATTATTTGGTCATGAATATACTTTCAAGGTCTAAATACTAAATAGAGTTGGACAAACAATATCATAGATCATTATGAGGGCTGAAGGTGCATGAGTTGGCACTTGTAGATTTTCAGTGTGAAATTGGTATTCTTTGGCTATATTAGTATGTTAAATAAATGATCTAATAGTGGCCATGGAATTTGTTATTTTGTTACTATCCCTTGATATATATTCAAACTGTACATTGGTAATATACTATTTGAGACTGTTGACCATGGCCTTGTATGGCACTAACTTATCATCCTTAGTCTAAAAATGGTTTGTAACCTGATTGGTGATTAACGAAGAAGTGCCATAAACCTTTAGATGTTTTATGTTCCATTGTATTACTTATTAAAGCCTTGTAATAAGTGCTTCATACTTGGCCATGTTGTTGGTATAAGGAAAGTTGATCTTTAATGACTTAAGAATTAGATCTCCCTATGGTATAATGAACAAAAAGCCTACCCCTGGTCCATGTGTAGTGAATGATCCATCAAAATATAGCTTCTAGTGCTAATCCTAAAGAGGTGTTTTAATGATGGTCAAAATCAATTTTTCTAGGAATTAGAATGTTATTAGTTCTGTATCTGCAAGGGGTGCTTTAATAAGCTGATTTATAAGAACTTTCTCCTTAATGGCTTTTTAGTTGACATACTCTATCTAAAACTCACTAAGAATCATGATCCATTTGGCCATGTAGCCTTGTAAAGCTTTTTTACAAAGTAGATACTTGAGCAGATCTACTTTGGAAATGACCATGGTCTTATTATTTAACATGTAATGGTATAGTTTCTTAGTCACGAAGACCATAACTAAATAGGCTTTTTCAATGGGCATATAATTGTGCTCATATGTGAGTAGTCTATGACTTAGATAGTACATGGTATTATCTTTTTTAGTATCATCATGTTGAGCTATAAGTGCCCATAGGGATTTGTCGATAGTTGATAGGTATAAGAGGAATGAATTTCCTAGTGTTGGTGGCAACAAAATAGGCAAATTTACTAGATAATCCTTCAAGTAATGAATTTTTTTATCATTCATCATCATAATGAAATGTCACACCCTTATTTAGTAGATGTGTAAATGGGTGGAACTTATCATCTAAATGAGATATGAAGAATTGAATAGATTATATCTTGCCCTATAAACTATAAAACTACTATAGATTGGTCAATGGTGACATTTGAGTTATGGCTTGTACTTTGGTTGGATCAAATTCAATGCCTCGATGAGATATAATGAAGATAAGTAATTTTATAGAAGTAACTCTAAAAATACACTTATTAAAGTTAAGCCTAACTTTGTGTTCATGTAATCTCTCAAATATCCTCCTTAGTGTTGCTAGATTATCAGCCCTTATCTTTGATTTACATAATATGTCATTGACATGGTCTTTAATAATGTCATGTATCATATAATGAAATATGATGGTCATGGATCTTTGGTATATGGCCCTTGCATTTTTGAGACAAAATGGCATAACTTGATAAAAAAATATTACCCAAAGAGTGGTGACCATTTTTTATGTTGGTCTTCTAGTATGATTTGTATCTAGTTGTACCTTGAAAATCCATCCATCAATGAAATCATTGAATAACCTATTGTGGAGTTGATAATAATATCAATGTTTAGTAGAGGAAAGTCATCCTTAGGGAAGGCTTTTTTTATGTCTTAGAAATTAGTACATATCTATATTCCTTTAAGTTTCCTTCTAACTAGTATAATATTGGAGATCCACTATGAGTAGTCGATTGATTTAATGCATCTCACTTCCAAGAGTTTTTATAAATATTTATTGATTAGTACAACAATGTGAGAATTCATCTTACACAATTTTTGTTTTATAAGTTTGACATCATGATGTACCACAAGGTAGGGTAAAACCAAGGTGGGGTCCAAAATAGGCATGTTTAAATAGGACCATGTAAATATATCAACAAATTCCCTCAAAAGGAAAGTAAAGACTTCACATTCATCCTTAGTGAGAGATGCACCTAATTTGATCCATTTCAAGTCTTTTGGATTCCAAATGGTAACCTCTATTTTGTCCTCCACTAGAAGGTTCAATCTATTTTATACAATGGTCAACAAATATTTAAATTAAATTACAATGGTAGAGTCCTCTATTAGGACTGACTCTTCAATTTTTACTAGGAATGAGGAATCAAAATCCCCTAGTGATAGGGATGGCCATGTGTCAAACACTATTGGAAACTCTTGGATGATTCAATCAAAATATTGTTGTTTTTAAAGACTAAACTCAGACCCATAGGCAATTTTGTCATTGGTGGTCTCCTAATCTATGTTTGAATAAGGTTGAACACCCCCATCTAATGGTACCTAAAATAGGTTTTCACCACTATACTGGACTTTCTCTTTACTATTTCCCTGATCTAAAATTCCCTTAAAGATGTTTTCACTTTGGTACCTCAATGTTTTATTTAATTATTTGTGGCTAAGGTTATTTACTCATTATCCAAAATAGGCTCCAGGATATAGTTTGATTGAGAACCCTTATTTTTGGTATTTTAATAGAACATTATCCCTTAGGCCTAAAAAATCATAAAAGGCCTCAACATTCTAAAACTCATCGACTGACACTATTGATTCTTGCTGGCCCCAGTCTATAAGTTGAGGGTAGTAAAATTGAAGTGGGTTATGTTAAATAACTAGTCAAAGGATATAAATGACATTAATGTCAAATAAATTAGTAGTGACTAGGTCATCAAAAGGGTTATTATTAAACTATGCTTCACTATTAGCATCACCATCACTAGTCATCAGTGTTGGAACTTGAATAAGATATATGGGGTTACCCCCTAGAAATTTAAATCCAAGGCCATATGTTCCTATACATAGAGTGGTATAAATTAGATCAAGAGGACCTTATTGATTTATCTCAAGGCTTCCTCCTTCATAGGCATGTGTTTCCATGATTTTTTTCAAAATGGGATATTTGGCATTTAGATAAAACTTGACCATTTTGTCATTATACAACCAAGAGTCATCATCTATAAGAGGCTCCTATTCTTGGCCAGTGGCCAGTATAAAATTGATATGTGTTGGTCTATGTAGGTGGTCTTTTCCCTTTCTTTGCCATTCCATGTAAGGTGGTTTGGCTTTAGGTCTTCTATAGGACTTGGGGTTGTATGAAAGCTTGGGAATGTGAAAGGTATTATGGGTCAAATATTATCTTAGGCCATTAGTTGAGACTATATAATGATTAGATATTTTAGGAGGTGGCATGTGGGAAAGTGAATCAAAGGTGTCAAGTTTAATGCAGTCAACCTTTGGTGAATCAACAAATATTTATTTTCCATTATCCTTCTTGGCAAAAAGATTCAAGATAACATTATAGATATAGCTTTAGTACTCAACCTATAATGTTTGTAATACTCGTATGGTTGAAAATATCCATGAATGATGACCTCCATACCTGAATAAGGGAACTTGATACACTAGTGCAATGTTGAAGGGATTGTACAAATTTCATGTATCCAGGGTCTACCTAAAAGTATATTATATGATAATTAGAGGTATAACACATGGTATAGTCTATCATAGGTCAAGGCCCCATGAATAATTGGAAAGCTAATGGTGCCCTATGATTCTATTTCTTCATTGTCATAAGCCTTGATGGTGATAATTTCTCGCTACAAATATATTTTTGTGTACCCAAGAAGCTTGAAGAGCTTTAGAGACAATTTTGAAACCAAATCCATTGTCTATGAGGGCACACTTCACTTTATGTTGTATTATGACAAATTTTATATATAATGGATTATTATGCAATGGGATAAGGAATGACATATCAATTTGGTTGGATATTAATTATTGGCCTAGATCTAGGTGTCCAACCAAAGATTTAAATTGGTTAGGAGATATTTCATTAGGAACTTGGGATTGGCCAAGGAAATATGTTAATATTTTCTTGTGGATTATAGACATGCAAAAAAAATATAAAATTAAGATTTGTGAAGGTGTCTTTTGCAATTATTCCAAAATATCAAACATTTTTTCTTGCATAGTAAGAAATGGCTTGTTTCGAGCTAGAACAGTTGGTTAGATGGATGAAGTGGTAGATGGTTGTGGGATTAGTATGGTAATCTTTGACCATTGAGTTATGGTTGTATAATCAATATTAGATACAAGATCATTGTTTATAAAAAATTATGGTGGAGGGGGACTAGATAGGATAAGTATTTATTTTTTATGCACTTGTGTGTGGTCATAGGCTAATGACAAGTTATCAATATAAGGTCCAAAATTAGGAATCCCTGCTTACTGGTATGCCTGTACACCATCCCAAGTCAAGGAAGGATCACCAATATGGTTTGGTTGATTGGGAATGATTAAAAATAGAATTTTTTGATTGGTAATTGGTCTCAAATTAATGGAAATGGTGTTAACATGACCTCCTACAATATGACCTACAAGCTTATTGTAGTCATATGTAATTACATGGTAGGTCTGTTGGTTGTTGGCATCACTTTAGCCTTGGTTGCATCCATTTATTTGATGTTATTTTTGGTTTTAATACTAATTTTATTGGTTCTAACCTAGATATTGATACTATAGTTATTGCATTGGTCATTTTTATTATTATTGTTGGTTGTTATGTTTCAAAAAGGGGTTTTTATAAATGTCAATGTTTTGATTGGAAGTGAAAGCTCCATGATCTAATGTTATCTCTTCATTTTCCAATATATTCATAATCAAATTTTTAATTTTCAAATAATGACACAAATTATGGCCACTAAACCTATGATATACATAGAATTTATTTTATCGATGCCAATCATGATAGTCTATGTCCTCAAGATAGTGTTTCAGAATAAGCTAGCTAATCAGATTCGATGTGATGAGCTTAAAAAACACAAATTTAATGTGTTCTCTAAGGTTACTAAAACGTGATGAGTAGGAACATTTATTCTTGGAGGAGGGTCTTGCAAAGTCAAAGGTTGTTGCATTTGTTATGTTGGTCTAGGTTGTTATGCTTGATGTATTTTTTGAATGGGTTGTAGTTATGAGTAATTTGCATATACAGTGTAGCCTGAGTAGATGATTTTTTCACTATTTAGACATGTCATGACTTGATTACTCCATTATATACAACATTCTTGTTACAATTTAATGTCTTGAGTTTTTCATAATTATTGGCCTAGGTTAGTTGTGATGCTTGCTCTTGGACTTGGTTTTGATTTTTACCATTATTTTGGTTTTGATTTTGGCTCTAATTTGATGAGGTAAGTTTAATGATCCATTTAATAATAAAGGCACTTTTGATAAACAAAAATTTGTTAATGATTTCTTAAAGTGAGTGCACACTATAACTTTAGATGATAAGATATCTCACTATGCATATTTTTGGTGAACATAGTGGCTAGTTGTTGATCTAGTAGACTATGGGTGAATTAGCTTACAAGGGCTCTCCATCATTACATATAAATTTAAAAACTTTCACTAGCCTTCAATTTTTCTTGTGTTAAATATACCAACAAAATATCATGTTTGATATTGTAGGAGAAGTGTTCCATAAACTTATCTAAAAAATCATCAAAATTAGAAACTGAATTCTCTGGAAATTTTAGAAACCACTCCAATGCTTGTCCTTTTAGGTTCCTTGGAAAAAATATTAAAATGTATATATTTTTATAGGCCATTTATTGTCATGCAATAAATAATTCCATCAAATGGGCCTTAGGGTCACCTTTCCCATTATATTTGTCAAATTTTGGTGGTTTGTAGCTTAGAAGAAATGGTATTTTCAAATACTCTATATTGAATAGGTAAGATTACATGTCATCCAACTTGAATTTCTTGGTTTAATTTTTGGATTGAATGAGGAAAATTTCATCCTTCATTTATTGTAGTTCTTGTGTGAGGTAACCAAATGGAACATTGGCTTGAGGTGGAGTTTGGGTGGTCACAAGTGGATTACCTTGATCAGGGTATAGTAGAAGCATGGTTTGCTGTAGAATGTTGATTTGGTTTGGGAATGGACCAAGAATATACATGCATGGATTAGGGTATCATTATTAGAATTGCATGTGTTATGGTGTAATATTTTGGTTAGGATTGCGTATATGGGACTAGATTTGGGGAAATTATGGTTGGGATGGAGGGGTATGGTTGTACTATGCCTGTTAAGGTTAATTAAATATTTTTTGACTAGTCAAACCTTGATGATTAAGGGGAACTTGTGAACCAATATACTATTATTTTATTTATGGCACATTTGGCATGAAAGGTAATTATTGCCTAATTGGTACTTGTGGAACACTAGAACCTCTTGGCTACACAAATCCTTGTTGGGAAGTAGATGCATATTAAAGATTCAGGTTTTATTGCTAACTAATACTTATACATTATTAATTAGACATCATTTGGTTTTGTATTGGCATGTTGGTCTATAACTGAGGAGGTATGTTCATCACTACCTAATGAGGTGAAACATTTGTTGCTCCCTATTGAGGTGGCAAAATGTTTTGCCTCTACTATGTGGGTATGTTGAAATCTATCTGTTGTTATGGAATGCTAGTCATCACCTATTGTGGTGGAGTAATATTCATTATATTTTGTTGAGGCATGGCGCTAGGCATTACTTAACTACTTAATCCTTGGTGTTGGGTGCTTAAAGAAGCAATGGGTTGAGGAGTAGATGTAGTTATTTGTGGTTGGGAGGTAAAATTTCTTCTCCCCTATGTTTTCAAATGACTCATGATGCTAACTAAAGGCACATTTTATTGTTGACTAGTTATTTATGAATTTACATCACTTTAGTTTAGATTGGATGATACTTAATTATTATCTACTAGGTTTGACTCAGTATGATATGTTGAAGTAGAAGAAACTTATTCGATGGTGGGGGTCTTGAACATGTCTCCATCCAAATTAATTTATGTAAATGGGTCTATACCATAATTTTATTGACCTATAAATTCAATTAAGACTCCTGTTGAAGGATCCAACTCAATAAGAGGGGTACTTGACATGGTCATGTCATTAAAGTTACGTGTTAGGATTAGGTATGTCTAGTATGTTGTCTACATCTATATGAAGTGGTCATCTATGACGCCATTTCCTATGATAATTATATGATGGTACTGATATGACATTGACACTATAGCGTGGGGATTAATAGAAGAGGCATGTTCATTATTCTATTTATAAGGTATGTTGTAAGGCCTTCTTACTAGACTTGTTAAGTTTTTATGGGGAAAGTATAATAGAAAATTAACCCCTAGCTTTATGGATATAATCAAAAATTTATCCTTATTTTTAATAAAGTGATGATCAAATAAATAGGAATCATAGGCTGATGGCATTATAACATAGTATGGTTATTATTGGACTTTTTCTATAATCAAAGTTATGCTAGCCAAGTAATATGACATCTACAATTGGTCCTACTTTGACTATGGAGGCATGTTGACCAAATAATGGGTCAAAAGGTCTTGTATTTTCCCCCTATTTGAGTGTTATAAGGTGGATAAGGATCTATCTCAAAAATGACATCGTCTCTATAGGGTTCTTGAATAAAGTCTTCTTGAGTGATAACATTTCCATACCCTAGATTGTAAATGACACCACTACATGTATAGTGAGACATGATTAAATCAATAGGTTAATTACTTACAAAAAGTGGGGATTATAGTTATATAAACTCTAAAAATCAATGTCTAAAAAGACAAAAGGTTCAAACTAGGTCTAACCTAGTCAAAGGGATGGAATTATATCTCCAAAATGGTTTGTGATAAAACTTGGTATAAAAAATCTAATGTTAAATGCCCAATATTAAATGTCTCACAAAAACAAGGTCAAGTGGATGAACTAAAAGCAAAATGCCAAACTCTAAGGATAAATTATTATCAATAGGTATACTCTAGGAAAAGTAAAGGTTGTTAGGTATTTTGGCCAAATGTAGTGTTAAAAGATAGGATTAAAAAAGGCATGTGCTAGGACTTTTGGCCAAACATGACATCAAAATATAGATTTAAAACAAATGGGTATTTAATATAAAAAACATGGAACACTTTCGCATAGACTAGGTACTTCATTTTTAGACATGAACTTGGTTAATTTGGTATGAGGCACAAAACAAAAGGTATTTGGAGATAGATTATTTTATCCCAAATAAAGGCATAAACAATATTGTTTAAATTTGGTTAAAGAATTAACTTAAATTATGCAACCCAAAAGAGAAAGATCGATATCTAATACCCAATTAGACAAATCCTAAATATAAATCAATCAATGTCTAAATTTGAACTTGTCAAGGTTAATTAAAAACTAAACTTAGGAAAACTAGGCTTTTTGATCACACAAGCTAGAAAAAATTGAATGATATAACAATACTAGACAAAGACCATAAAGGCATACATGGAGTGGTTCAAAATTTTGAAAACTTGGACACAATATAGGATGATTCTATGAAATAATTTGTGTAATGTAAAAAAAAATATTGCTCTCTAAAGGTATAAATAATGGTATGTTTCAAGTCTCTAATGCATAAATTTTAAAATGATATGGGCAATGTAGCATTACCCATTTCAATAAAGTCATATACTCAACATTTTTGACACAAAGTTCCAAAAGTACAATGTCAAATGAAAATCATAACACCTTCTCAAACAATGGAGTAGTGTAGACAAATAACTTGTTTAGATGTGGGATAAATAAACAAATAATTTAGACTCAAAAGACCAAGAAATAAAGGAATAAATGACAAAACACAACTAAGTATATCATCCTAGATCCTATAACTAACAAGGTTGGTCAAATGGGTTGACTAGAACTATAGTTTTTGAATGTCTAGATTGGTCCCAAGTGTGATTAACACTAGAGATGTGTCATGCCAATTTAGTTCTTATTTTTTAAATTTTTATACAAGGGTCTATTCCTTTGAATAGTGATTTTGTATACACATAATATTTTCACATTTTTATCAACTACTGATGTTTTACATCTTGTAGGAACCCATTGAAACTCAATCTCTCTGAGTAGACACCTTAAGGGGTGAAAAGAGAAAGGGGTGGACATACTTTTAGTGCTTCATAAGATTTTTTCCCCTTTATTCCACATTATTACCAATCCAACTAGTTCCTAAAGCCTTTCCCTAAGCTATTTTTCCTCCCTTGCACAATCTTCTAGTCTTTTTCATCTTTCTATCCTTCATTTCCTTGGTTGGCACCATTTTGACCTATTCAACATACTAGGTTGACATGGTCAACCTAGTACAATTTATGGACTTTTTCTCTCTTTTTGTTTGTTAGCCTCCCTGATGACCTAGCACAAACCTAGTGAGTTAGCCCAAAAATGTGCTAGGTCGATCACATCAACCTAGCATAGCTGACATTCTTAAATAATTTTAGGGTAATATATTCCTAAAAATATAAGGTCATTTTAGTTATTATTCATATATGCAATCAAAAGTTATTATCCACTCGTACTTATTCACAATCTACTCTTCCACCATTATACTTAAGGAAACTTAGTTTAGGTTTATTATTTTTGAGAATATAGTCTTGTGGATAGGTCTTGCATGATTTGGTCTAACAAAGTGATCCTTATGAACCAAAACAACCTCTTTTAAAGCCCCTTTAGCCAAGGGAGAGATTGAGTCTTTATGGGTTCACATTTAGGTAAGTATATTCTAACTTTGTTCTCCTCTCTTTTAGTAGATGGAAGTAGCATAAGTATTGTCTTGAATAATATTACTCTTCATATTCCATGTGTTAGAGTGTTACTCATACTTAATTTATTTGAAGTTCCCTATACATGTTTTGATTGCTTTGCTTTATTAATACCCACTTTTTTCCAGAAGTTTTGGTGTGCACTATATTAGGTCTAATTTTCTTGTTATTATATTAGTGAAATATTAAATCATAGGACTCTTTTAGGGTTATTATGAAATTGTGTTATACTATAGGCTTTGGAACCCTATCTTTCATGGTGTCTTGTGACAAGTGATCCCCTAATTGGGTCTAAAAAATACTCACATTGGTCATGCTCTCACTTAATAATTGTATGCCCCCAAATTAGAATTCTAGGTGTGCTTTATCCCATCTAATCTAGGATTGATTTATGGACATGATGCATTTTTGATTGCATACATTTTATTGAACCTAACATGAATCAAATCCTTGTAGGATTTATTTCACTTATTTCATTTATATTCATCATTATTTTTATCATGTCTTTATTATTCTAGATCTACCCTATCAACCTAAATATTTATCTTTGTACATAGGTTTGTAGGAATAGGTAACTAGCTTGACTAGCTCAACCTAGTACAAGTTTCAAAACTTGTAAAATTTTGTTCAGACAATTGGATTGACTAGCTTGACCTAGTTTAGTTTTTATCAATTTTAAGACTTATAGTCTAGCCTACTAGGTCCACCAGGTGGACCTGGTGCATTTTCATCACTTTTTCAGTAAGTTCTTGTATTTCTTGGTTGACCATCTCAACCTAGTTTACAAGTTTTGGATAGTTTTATCCAAGGTTCTTGATCAACAATCTTCTTCTTTTCATATCGAAACCATTTAGGTTAGTTTTTATTTCTCTATATATTTTTATTTTATACTTTCCTTTCACAGTTTACAATATTTAAAACTACCCCTACATAGTTAACCCTATTTGACCTAATTCCATGTTCTTTCATAACTTTATATCAACTTTATAATCTTCCTTACATCATCATGAATCTAACACATTTTATGTTTTGTAAAATAGATGATTAGAACTAAATATATAAGCAAAGTAAGGAACCTATTTATTGTACTAGGTTGACCTAGTGTTTTTTATGACCTTTGTACACTATACTAGGTTAACTTGGTCGACCCTATATAGTCTACAGGCCTTGTCTTCTATGCTAGGTTGATTGGGTTGACCCTGTACTATTTTTTACTTTCTTTACTTTCAAATTTAATTTTTTACCTTCCTTGTATGTATAACTTAATTCTTTGTCTATCTGACTTAGTTCTTCATCTCTATCTATTATTCTTATTATTTAGAATTCTTTTCCTTTTATCCTCAAGCATCATATCCCCCATTAGAAACTTCTTGGATATCTTGATTCCATTTAGACACTCTATGGGGTTCTCTTTTCTTCTTATGCTTTCCTATTTCTTCTTCTTCTTTTTAGCTATTGGGGCATCTTGCTATGCCCACCCTTATTCTTCATTACATGCTACCAAAATAATTCAACTCCAAGAAACCTTTCGAGACACATAGGCTTGTTTCTCATTTGTTGATCCTTCATATAACTATTAATTTAAGAACATTTCCTTCTTATCATGTTTTCTATCTATATCTTTTTAACATCTTTTTATAGGTTACTTAAGCATCAGTCTCTCCCTTTGTATTATTTTCCTTCCTTTTGCAAAGCTTTAGTTCTCCCTTTTGGTCTTTTGATTTATTGATGTACTAGAGTCTTCCTTATCTTCTTACATTTTCTCTTGATTTTTTCAGCCCTTAGATTTTCTTTTGTGAGTTGCTTTCTAATACGATGGATAGGACCTAATATCCCTCACAAAACTACCATATTTTAATCATTCCTTTCTCTTTTTGTTTCTTGTCAATGCTATTTTAGCATCCTTTAGGTTTTTATTTGTGAGGTGATTTGTCAAAAGGATCCCTCATTTTTTTATTAGCACCCTCATGGGTCTCTCTTTTATGAGTTGTTTTGTAAGACCATGGATAGGACCTGGCCCTCCTCATAAAATTACAATTATTTTCATGTTCTTGATACTTGTTCTTAAACATTAGATTTTGATTATTTGGCTTGATATAATATTCACAACATCTATGTTAGCATGTTTCATCCATTTCCAACTTTATTATGATAAGGAATCATACTTTACTATCATTGTATCCATCTTTGCCTTTTGTCACATTTTTTTAAATTTGAATCAATTCAAATTATTCTGATGAGGCCAAGATATGCCCAATAAATGTATAATAAATGACCTCATCTTACTCTCTCTTTATATTAAGTTTGATTGAATTTTTAACTTTTATTTTGAGCTGAGATGAGTTAGGATGTGATTATCCATCTTTAGTTGATTGTGATTCTAACATTTTAAAAGACCTATAATTCCTAACAAGTGTGTTGGAAAATTCTAGTTTTGCAATAAAATAGGTCATTATCAGGATAAAGAACACATATGAAGTGGATTGCATGTTTTTGGAAGCATTAGACTCAATTCAGATTAGTTCTGAAACCTATAGAATATATTTTGGAATCATCATAGTTAGTTCCAAAACTTGCAGAATCTATTCCAAAACCATCACAGTTAGTTCCAAAACTCCACCAGACTATTTCAAGTTGTTGCATTTTTGGAATTAGCTATGTAACTCTATATTTAGCTCTAGTACTCCTATAGATAATCTCTAGAACTTTTGTGGCTAGATATGGAACTAATGAGGATCTATTCCAAACGGCCAATGATCTATTGGATCAATGATCCCATTAAATCAGGAATAGATTCCCAATTTTTTGAACTTGTAAAATCAAGACATTTATCACACAGCTGTACATCTAGCCACATCTTGATTTAGCATCTATTCTAAGCATAATTAAGTTCTATCATATCTATGAAGTAGTTACAACCATCAAAGCATCTACATATACAGACCTGGGAATTTAGTAAAAAGGGAGATAGATATAGAATATAGAAGATAGAGAAAATCATTGAAGAATAGAGAGATAAAGGATATATTAGTAAATTTTTAATATAAAACATTTTATCAATGAAATAACCATTTATATTTTGAAAGCAAATTAAATTTTTCAAATCCTATTCTAGGCAGAGCAAGGGCCCACTCCTCCAAAGAACCATGATCTTCATTTTTGTCAGTATTTATATTTCTATTCACAAAAGTAAATAGGTAACTCTGTTAAATTTATAAATGCTTCCAACTCCTTAAAGTTAATATTTTTTGTAAATTTGTTCTGGCAAGTGTTTTAGATTAAATTTTCATTTCTGCAACATGTGTTTGTTTCCAACAATCTATTTCATTTTTGCAACATGTGTTTGTTTCCAGCAATGTATTTCATTTTTGCAACATGTGTTTATTTCCAGCAATCAATTTCATTTCTACAATGTGTGTTTATTTCCAATAATCTATTTCATTTTTGTGAAGTGTGTTTATTTCCAATAGATTTGCATAGTTTGATTCCAATAAGGTTTTAACCAAGAAATCCTTAAGACATTAAACCCCCCCCCCCCAAAACAAAAAAAAAACTATAAAAATACCTCCATTCAATTACTAAATCACTATGATTCCTCTTTTTGCATATAGCTTTAGACACAACCCTGGTTAAATATGACATCAACAAAAAGTTGATTAAATGAAGGGGATGATGACACCCATCATTTTTGGCACCATTGCCAGAGAAGACTAGTTGGAATTTTTTAATTAGGTGTCAACAATAGCAACAATCATTCATTTATTAATTAAATAAAATTTCCCTAATTTATGAGTAGACCACGAGATTATAAGGGTAGATTTCTACCCAAAATATCTGATTAATAAATTCCATCATCCTCTAGTTTAAGAAAGGATGTTGAACAAGAATTGGAGGCACCATTATCTCCTACAAGACAAGAAGCAAAATTGCCATCTTTGGAATTTTTGGATCAGTCACCAGAACCAAGTAAAACCTTAGGCAGAAGGATTATTTCTCAAGATCCATTGAGGGAAAGTTTTGATTCTCAATTGAGTAGTCAACCCCCTACTCTTGACTTTTCACCATCCCCAAAACATACCACATACCACATTGATTGGGAGAAGGGATTAGAAAATACCAGAGAGATGGAACGAGAAGTTGGAAGAGAACCTGAGAGAACCTTTAACTATCCCATTCATATCAAGGATGATGAAACCACTATGAAAAACATTTCACTTGCATACTTGCCCACATTTAGAGGAATGCCATCTAAGGGTCTTGACCAATTTCTGTTTGATTTTAAAGTACTATGTCAAACTTATGATTACAAGATAGATAATCAAAAACTAAAGTTGTTTCCATCTACCCTGAAGGATGCAACAATGTAGTGGTTTATGGGATTAACATCTAATTCTATTACCAATTGGGAACAAATGGAAACTATCTTCCTAGACAAATATCAAGATTATTATAGAGGAAGAAATTGAAAGGAAGAATGTTTCAAAATCAAACAGGAAGAAGATGAAAATATGGAAGATTATTTGGACAGATTCCTCTTTGTGAGGAAAAGATGCAGATTTGTACTTCAAGAAGATTTAAATAAAACCATTTTTCTCAAAGGTATAGATGATGAATCTAGGGAAACCCTTGATTTAATTAGTGGAGGAAACATTGCTCAATTAAGAATGGATGAAATCATATAAATTTTTAGAAACTATTCAAGAACAAGGGGTGGACCTAGAAAAGGGAAAACATTTAAAAATTTGAATCCAGATATGAACAAATTGATGGATGAATTGGAAAAATTTAAAATAGATATATTAGTTCAATTAACCTCCACCATGGATGGATTGTAAGCTAAATCAAATGCCCAACTTGAACCATTAGCCATGTATTGTCCTAGATGTAGGAAGAAGCATGTTATAAGGGGATGTCCTTTGGATAAAATGGAAGTATGTATTATCTATGAATCTAAAGAACATGATACTCATGTTTGTTCTCTTCTTCCACTTATAAAAAATCAGCTCAAACAAACCAATACATCATCCACCATAGAAGAATTAAATTTTGTTTAGAGACAACCTAACTAAGGATAGTTTATGCCAAGGCCAGCTCCTAATCCCTAGATGATGCCATGGGTAGCTCAAAAAGTACCAAAAATATGGGGACAACCACCTTGGGCCTCTCAACCCACATGGCATCCTCAAGATTGGGCAAGTCAATCTTGGTATACTCAAGGACATCATCAACCTTGGGTTGGTCAAGGAAATCCTTATGCTTGGCCATAACCTAGATGGAGCCCTAGCAATTATGTGTAAGGAAAAACATATCCAAGTCAGAACCAACAAGTCATAATGGGACCTCTAACAAAAAATCCATAGATTGAAAACATATTCCAAACCTAAATTCTAGCACAACTAGTAGCAAACCCAAGAAATAAATAAATAACTTTTATATATGAAATAGAACCAAAAAAATTAGTTCATTTAAATACAATGGATTGTAAAAACATTCAAACTAGATCAAGCAAAATAGTTAGCAGCCCACCTATTATAATCACTAAGATGACAAAAGAAGCTTAAACCCCTAGCATAGTTACACCGAAGGAAGATGAAAAAGAAAAAGATAAGGAACCAGAAATAAATTCTACTGAGATTCTATTTCCAGAAAGACTTAAAGAAACCATAAAACTTAAGGAATCTGAATTGGTGCAGGAACTAAGAAGATTGAATATTGAAATACCATTTTTACAAGCAATTAAGGATATTCTAGAGTTGAACAAGTTAATCAAATGGTTATGTTATAAAAAACCTGGAAGAAAGAAGCATTACCCCAGGACTATTCTAGTAGACGAGAAACTTGTTGATTTATTACCAGGAAAACTCTTACTACCTAAATATGGAGATCCTGAAAGCCCTATTATTATTTTTTCTATAGGGAATAAGGATATACATATTTTTTTTATTGATTTTGGCATAGCTATCAATGTAATGACAGTGGACACTTTGAAAACATTACCATTAATAGGCATACAACCTACTGATACCATATTGCAGATGGCAAATCAGTCTGTAACAAAATTAGGAGTTATTGAAGATGTGGCAGTAATGGCAGAATCATGGGAATATCTAGTTGACTTCCTTATATTGTAGCCAAAAGGTAAAACACTTATTTATCCCATTATTTTGGGGATACCATGGTTAGCTATAGTTACTACCTTAATTGATTGCAGGTCAGGTGATATGACTATTTAAAATTGTAAGAATTCTAAGCAAATTTCATTATATCCATCTGCATGACCTTTTATTGATAATAAAGCAAAATTATGGGTTGATAATCCTAATATTAATGAGCAAAATCTATCTTCTTTGGCTATGATAACATTGCAAGATAATGTAAAGGAAATAGATGATATGGTTAATCCTTCATTAAATGAATATCAATCATCATTGAAGTAGTCAAGATTAGTTTTGGAACCATCACAGTTAGTTCCAGAACCATCATAGTTAGTTACAGAACCATCACATTTAGTTCTGGAATCATCACAGTTAGTTTCAGAACTACACCAATTCTTTGAAAATGAAGATATCTTTGCTCCAGAGGAACGCAATTTCTCTTGGGGAGAGGAAGGATCTATAGCATCAGCTTTATAGATATCAGGAGATGGTGAAGAATTTTTAGAAAACAATAGTAATGAGGAGTTTGACCTACAAAAAGATAAGTATCATAACTCTTCCTGTTGTCCTTTGTCTAGCATTCTACCTCTAGGAACTTTCAAAGATATTGCTACATATCATATATTGTTACCACATGCCTATCCACTAAAGACCTTAATGGAACCTTTTCAACAAATCAATTCATCATATCCTAGAACCAAACATGTTGAGATTCAACCAATAATTTTTTTGAATATTAATAGCTGGTTAAAGAATGATGAAGAAGTCAAACTATTTGATGTTCTGAAGGATCATACTAAAGCATTTGATTGGGACTATAGAGATGTGAAGGGAATTCATCCAAGTATCTTCACCCATCACATTTGTACTAAAAATATTAGACCAGTTAGGCAACCTTAGAGAAGGATTAATCTATCCTTAAGGGATATAGTCAAACAAGAAATTGAAAAACTATTACAAGTAGGTTTTATCTACCCTATCTCAAATAACCAATGGGTGTCTCCTCTTATAATTGTCCCTAAAAAGAATAGAAAATGGATAATTTGTGTTAACTATAGGGAACTAAACAAAGCCACCCTGAGAGATTATTTTCCCTTACCATTCATAGATCAAGTCTTAGACAAGCTTTTAGGTATACAATACTTTTCCTTCTCTGATGGATTTAGTGGATACAATCAAATCATAATTGCTGCTAAGGATTAGGACAAAACTACATTTACTTGTCCATGTGGTACCTTTGCTTATAGGGTATTGCCATTTGGACTATGTAATGCTCCAACAACCTTTCAAAGAGTTGTATTAGTAATTTTTGTAGACCTAACAAATGACTATGTGGAAGTATACATGGATGACTATACTGTGTATGGAGATACATTTGATGATGACTTAAAAATTTGGATAGAGTATTAAAAAGATGTGAACAACATCACTTGTCTCTTAGTCATGAGAAATGTTTGATGAAGGGATCGTATTAGGGAACCATATTTCAAAAAGAGGAATTTAAGTTAACCAAAACAAAATCAAGATTATTTTAGACTTGCCTATTCCTCAAACTCCCATAGATATCAAATCATTCTTAGGACATGCTAGATACTATAGGCATTTTATAAGGATTTTAGTAAAATTAATACCCCCATGTTTAAATTGCTTACTAAGAACTATGAATTTCTTTGGGATGAATAGTGTCAACATGCCTTTGAATAAATTAAAGAGAAATTAGTAACTGCCCCAATATTTCAAGGACCTAATTGGGAGAAACCTTTTCAGATCCAAACTGATGCCTCAAATACCTCAATTGGTGTAGTTTTAGGACAGAGAGATGAAGAGGGAAGACTGTATGTTATTTACTATCTCATTAAAAATCTTACTCCCACTGAAATAAATTACACTACCACTGAAAAAGAATTTTTGGCTGTGATCTATGCAATCAATAAATTTAGACATTACATTAAAGGGTACAAAATATTTATACATATAGATCACTCAACAATTAAATATTTAATAAACAAACTAGTGGTTGGAGATAGAATAATTAGATGGTCATTACTTTTACAAGAATTTGATATTACCATTGTGGACAATCTAGACAAATTTAATGTGGTGGCTGATTTCTTGTCAAGATTGACCAGTACAGGGGAGCAGGATCCAATCAAGGATAACTTTCCAGATGAACAATTATTTGTTATTTCAACTAACACACCATGGTTTGTGGACATGGAAAATTATCTTACAATATGAAAGTTTCCTCCTTATTTCACTAAAAAACAAATTAAAAAATTAATCAAAACTAGTGCACAGTTCAAATGGTTGAATGGAATGCTATTTAAATGTGGTCCTAATTTGGTTTTACGCAGGTGTGTAAGAGAAGATGAAATTTTGGACATCCTCTGGGCATGTCATGATGAACCAAGTGGAGGATACTATACAGTGAAAAGAATATCTCACAAGATACTTGGCACTAGTTACTATTGGCCATCTTTGTATAAAAATGTGAAGAGATATATTAGATGGTGTGATCCTTGTCAAAGGATGGTATAGCCAACCATTACTAATAAAATGCCTATGCAACCACAAGTAGTGATTGAACCATTTAAGAGATGGGGATTGGATTTTGTTGGACCTTATAATCCTCCTTCCCAAGGAAAATAACACATTCTTGTGTGTATTGATTATGTAACAAAATGGGCAGAAGTACAAGCTTTAACTAATGCCATTAAAGAAGTAGTTACTGATTTCCTTTGGCACAAAATTATGGTAAAGTTTGGAGCACCAAGAAGCTTAGTTTTAGACCAGGGACCATAATTTATGTCCAATATGATCTAGGATTTCACAATGTAATATCATATCAATCATAGGAAGTCATCTCCCTATCACTCGCAAGCAAATGGACAAGTTGAAGTAACAAATAGAGAACTAGAAAACATCCTCACTAAAATAATTGAAGCTAAAAGAAGAGATTGGGTTAAAAGACTACCTGAAGCTGTCAGGCTTACAATACAACTTATAAAACCATAATAGGGTTTTCACCATATGAGTTAGTCTATGGGAAAAAGCCCTTGTTGCCTATTGAGTTTGAACTATAGACATTGAGGACAGTAGCTAAGGTGGGAATTGAATTGGATGTAGCTCAAAAGGAGTGAATCCTTCAACTCAATGAATTAGATGTATTCAAAATGGAAGCACTTCACCAGATAGAGATAATCCAAGGTCAAAGGAAGCAATGGCATGATTCACATATCAAGGAAAGATAATTCAAAGTAGGAGACTGGGCATTACTATTTGATTCTAAGTACCAACAATTCAAAGGTAAATTAAGAACCAGATGGTTGGGACCTTATCAAATCAAGCAAATATTTGACAATGGTTCTATCTAGTTATTTCCCATTGATGGTAGCAGAAGAATACTCTTGGTCAATAGACATAGGATAAAACTTTATAGGAAGCCTCCTACTAAGGATGAATTCTTGAAGCAGATTGAAGCAAACAAAGAATTTGATCATATGGAAGAACCCAGTTCTTCCAAAATGATCAAATAATCAGATGAAAAGATCTAGAATAAATGGAAGAGAATGAAAAATAGTAAATGGTGTTCTCTTTCCCAAAAATAAATAAATCAGAGATCAATAAAAAATTAGTGATGACGGTTGATCTTCTCAAATAAATGGCTAATTCAAATAAAACTTTTTTTGAATTCTAACTATTTTCTACCCATTTTTTAGGGATGATGTGTCAACATGATGGAGGGATTACATCATCAAGGATGGTAATTATGTTTTTAACTTGTTAAATGTTAAATGAAAAGTTTGCATGTGTGATTAGACTTGATTTAGAAAGATTAGTATGATGAGTCATCTATTATACATCATGGTTAAATGTGCAAAATCATGAGAAGGATATTGATGATGGAATGAGTTGGCGGATAACCATAAAGAATCATTATTATGATTGAAGTAACTAAATTTTCTAGTTCCACAATTGAGTATAGTATTTATGTAGCAAAAATTGATAAGTTCCACAACTGAGTATAGTAATTCTGCAACTGAATTCACCAAATCAGCAACTGAATCTGCTAGTTCCACAACCAAAATCATCAGTTCCGCTGATATGAGAAGCAATTTTCAGCTAACCTATGAAAGATTCAAAGAAGAATGAATCATGGGAATCAAAAAGAAGTCAGAACCAGAAAATGATACCCAACTCCTTGTAGATGAAGAAGTAGAAAATATCTTTCAACAGGCAAGATGGCTGGAGTTTTTGAGGAAATTTCCAAAATATAATGATGAATTGGTAAGAGAATTTATTATCAATTTAGAGAAAATAAGGAAAAATATTAGGAAGTTTTTCATTCTTTTTTCTATGAATATCATAAGTGAGATGTCTGGAATACCGATAATGCATGTCCCAAACCCTATCAAGGGGACATTAAAATACCTTGCTAAAACCCTATTGAAAGAAGGGGAAGCTGAACCCCAATATATTTATAATACAAAGAAAATCATCAAAGCAGTTAAGAGGGCTAGCTTGCCTAAACCCTTTGATAGAGTAGCATTCTAGATAGTTAAATATTTAACCTGTGATGGACAATTTGGGACAGTAGGAAAAGAAGTCCTAAAAATCCTTATACACCTTAGATATGGAGCTAAAAAACTAGAATATATAGTAAACCTTCCAAGGTTTCTTTTTTAATCCATCCATACCATGGCCCATAGGTATTCTTTGGGTGTAGGAACAATTAGACATCATGGGTTAGTGCATTTAGTATGCCAACACCATTTCCTTTCCAAGAAAAATGAGGAATAAATGTGGGACAAATTTCTTGGCAAGTTTGGACAAAACCTTGGTATTCCCAGAAGAACAATAGCAACTCCTCCTGCTCCTTTAGTTCATTTGAAAATTACTACCATTGTTGAGGAAAATAAAAGATTAGGGGAAAAGAAAATACCAAAAAGAAGAAAATCTAGAAGAAAAGTTAAAATTGCAGACCCTATTGTACCTTCTCAACCCATTTTTTCTTCTGTTAAAGCTATAGAAGAACTTATACCTATCTCTGACAATGACAATTCACCTAGGCCTGATCAAAAGGCAAAAACCAGAAGAAGTTTTAAGAGGAGACTATGTCTACACATTTTGAGGCTCCTCAAGAAAGAAAACATCATAAAAAGTCTAAAGAAAGTTCAGAGGAGCTGGAAGAATAAGAAAGGCTAGAAACTGAAGCTATTGATATTTTGGGCAGCATGGCCATGACTCCACCTGGACCAAGCCAAGTATAAAAGGAAAAAGAAGATGAAAGATTTGAGGAGCTAGTTTTCCAAGAAATGAGTGAGACTGTAGCACCATCACATGCATAAGATGAACAAGCATCTTGGAGAAGGAAAGGGAAATCCCCTATGGTGGAAGAGGAATGCTTAACTCCCCAAGAACTTTTAGAAAAATAACAAAAATAGCAAATTAAATAGGCTTTATTTTTTTCTAGAGTAGAACTCATTATCAAGGAAAAGGATGAGGAATTGAACTTCCTCAAAATCAAGTTAGAATAGAAGGAAATGCTCCTTGTAGAATTAACAAACTAGTTCATAGCCAAGAATGAGGAATTAGCAAAAATTAAAAGGAAACTAATGGATAATGAAGAAAAATGTACAATATAGATCTCTATGTCAATAATCTCTACATAGATTGAATTGACTTATCTACCACTCAGGTAGTTATGGGATGACACATGTAGAGAACTTAGTGAAATCAAAGCATCCAATACAGACTTGAAAGGCAAACTGGCAAAAGAAGAAAAAGAAAGGAAGGAATGGGAAGAACAATTTTACAAGGAGGAAAATGATAAGTATAAATGTCTCATGAAAATAAAAATAGTTTGTATGATGAGTGAGAAGCTACTTGGATGCAAAATACCTTCTCCTATTTATAGCATGTTTTTAGAGGAACAATTCATTCGCTGGTAGTTGGCAAGGATAGCATGTGGCCTTCCACATGAAATAAAAGACAAAGCTAATTTATTGGCCACCTACTCCTTAGCTAATAAAAAACAAAAAAACCTTCTTTGTGAATTTTACCTCTACAATTTTATGCTAGAAAGAAATACAAGTTTTATGATCAATTTATATGTAGGAGAAAGCTAGCTTAATGCATTTGTCTCTGTTCTTCAAAATTAGATTACATGGAAAGAAAGGGAGTTAGAGCATTGGTCAAAGGCTAGTTTATTAGGTCTCTATATGAAAATTCATTATGGTAATCCACTCACCTTTGATACATATTTCCAATCCCATGCATTTAATGATAAATTCAAGGGACCTTATCTTTTCAGTTTACAACAAAGCATGGATGTCTTCACCTCTTATGAAAGGGAAAATTTTGATAATATCAATGATGCATGTTTTAACAGATGGGAATTTATCTTGGTGGAATTAAAAAGAAGGGAAGTAATATCCCCTTCAAATTTGATCTATAGTTTAGAAAGGGCAAAATATTTATGTACAATAATTCCCCAAATCAATGAAACTCCCCTGAGCATATGGATAGGAATGCGGACAAGGCCACCTCTACTTCTCACCCCCATATCTCCTTGGCAAAATAGAGAACCTCAACATCCCACTCAATTTGAGGAATGGAAAAGAAAAGTAGAAGCAAGATTAGGATATAGTACTTCTGAATCAAAGCATTGGGATATTCAGTTCTAGCCATTTGATTTGAGCAATCAAATGGAATGCAAGATATACAATCCTCAATTTTAAGAGTGAAGTTTGTAAAGAGACTTACAAACAAGTAAGTATGGTGGAAGTGATGAGGGTAGGATATGCCCAATAAATGTATAATAAATGAACTCATCTTACACTCTCTTTCTATTAAGTTTGATTGCATTTTATAAGTTTTATTTTGATCTGAGATGAGTTAGGATGTGATTATCCATATTTTGTTGATTGTGATTCTAACATTTTAAAAGACCTATAATTCCTAACAAGTGTGTTGGAAAATTCTATTTTTGCAATAAAATATGTCATCATCAGGCTAAAGAACAAATATGAAGTGGATTGCATGTTTTTGGAAGCACTGAACTCAATTTAGATTAGTTCTAGAACCTACAGAATCTATTCCAGAATCATCACAGTTAGTTTTGAAACCTACATAATCTATTTTGAAACCATCACAGTTAGTTTCAGAACTCCACCATACTATTTCAAGTTGTCACATTTTCAAACTTAGCTCTTGAACTCTATATTTATCTCTGGTACTCCTATAGATAAGCTCTATAACTTTTTGTGGCCAGATATGGAACTGATGAGGATCTATTCCAAACGGCCGATGATCTGTCACATCAATGATCCCATTAAATCAAGAATAGATTCCCAATTTTTTGAACTTGAAAAATCAAGACATTTATCGCATAGCTAGACATCCAACCACATCTTGATTCAACATCTATTTTGGGCATGATTCAGTTCCATCGTATCTATGAAATAGTTACAACCATCAAAGCATTTTTTTACATACAGACCTAGGAATTTAGTAAAAAGGGAGATAGATATAGAATACAGAAGATAGAGAAAATAATTGAAGAATAAAGAGATAAAGGATATATTAGTACATTTTTAATATAGAACATTTTATCAATGAAATAGCTATTTCTATTTTGAAAGCAAATTTAATTGTTCAAATCCTATTCTAGGCAGAACAAGGGCCCACTCCTCCAAAGAACCAGGATATTCATTTTTGTCGGTATTTATATTTATATTCACAAAAGTAAATAGGTTACTTTGTTAAATTTATAAATGCTTCCAACTCCTTAAAGTCAAGATTTTTTGTAAATTTGTTCTACAGGCGTTTTAGATTAAATTTTCATTTCTGCAACATGTGTTTGTTTCCAACAATCTATTTCATTTTTGCAACGTGTGTTTGTTTCCAACAATCTATTTAATTTTTGCAATGTGTGTTTATTTCCAGCAATCAATTTCATTTCTATAATGTGTGTTTATTTCTAGTAATCTATTTCATTTCTGTAAAGTGTGTTTATTTCTAGTAGATTTGCATAGTTTGATTCCAATAAGGTTTTAACCAACCCCCCAAAACAAAAAAATATATATACAAATACCTCCATTCAATTACTAAATCACTATGATTCCTCTTGTTTCATATATCTTTAGACACAACCCTGGTTAAATATGACATCAATAGAAAGTTAATTAAATGAAGGGGATGATGACACCCATCATGTTCCACATTTCATTTCTCTTGATTTCCCCTTTATTTCATCTCTACATTGGATAAAATAAGGTCAATGTCAATATATCACTTTTATTTCACCTTTATTTACAAGACTCTTAGACCCCATGCTCTTTTAACTTCTCTCTCTCAACCACCTTTTCCCAAGTTTTCAAATAAAAGTCATCTTTAGTACCCATGTTTGGTTTTCAAATCTGTATGGAGGAGGAGTAGAAAAATCTATCAAAGTAAATTTAAAATCTAAATCAATTGAATATAAAAGGAAATGATATATAAAAATCAACATACAAATCTCAAAAGTGAAAATCACACCAAAAGACATGATTAAAATCACATCTCTTATCTCCAATCAAAGCTCAAACTCCACAGTCAACTTCACATAGAGCTAAAGTCCTTTAGGGTGAAATAGACCAATAGATTAGAATAGGGGATTTCAAAAAAACTCTATGGTTCTACTTAATTTATCACATAAGTACCCAATCTTCATAGTAGGTTGATGGGTTGTAAGGGGTCCTCAAGAGTGGGAAACATGTCATGGGGAGGTAGGTCCAATTTTCTTTTCATTCATATATCCTTCATGGGATGATATATATACTCCATTTGTTTACCCAAGACTTGTGTTGCTAAGAGAAGTTATTCATAGTTCTTAAGGTAAAAAATCCTCTTGTTTTGACAAACCTAATTTGAGTGTCTTCACTTTGATTTATCTTTACCTTGATTTTTACTTCATTCTCCCCTCCACCCATTTCATTTCCCCGCCTTGATAGACAAATTTTGATTCCATATCTATTTTCCCTCTTCTTTTAATTCCTTCTTTTTCATATCTTAAAAACATGTTAGCATTACTTTGTTTTAGTTTTATCTATCCTTAGAAGTGAAACAACATGTTTAAACAACTTTGGATCATTTTATTTACCTCATTTTACATTTACTAAACTTACTTTACTTTACTTTTATCATTTATCATGATTTTTTTGTATTGCTATTATGAACACCTGAGTTCATACCCTTTTTCCATTGTTGAGTGAGATGTGGTTTGTCATTGCTCACTCGACAATGTTGTTTTCCATTTTATGCATCTCTTTTCCATTATTTAGTGAGATGTGGATTATTACTGATCACTCATCAATATTATTTTACCATTTTGTCTTTCTATTTAATATTTTTACCATTTGTTTTCATTTTATTTTTCCATCCTATTTGACATGTATCCTTGGTTTGACTTGATGTGTTTTCCTTTATTTCTTTATGATAGCTTGTTTGAGTTTCTTAGTCTTTAATCGCCTTGGATTTTCATTTAATCTATTTACTCTTGTTGTTTGACTTGGTCATTTGGTCTAACATAGCACCTATTACCCTAACTTTCCAAATTTCCCAAGTATGTCATGTCCTCATACCACCAACTATCATGGATTTTCTTACATAATTTTTTTAATCTTTAGTTTTACATTCTTAGGCTTACCAAAAGTAGTCTCTATGCCTTACATAATCAAAACTAATAACATAACAAACAACCTTCCCATGATAAAGGTAATTCAAGGTATGCATTAAATTTAATTTTTAATTATTTACTTTTTTTATATTAGTTTACCTTTTATTCATTTTTGCTTTAAAATATTATAACTTTATTTTAGCATCAATGTAATGTGTGTCTTTATGTTTTTTTATCAAATCACCATTCCATGTTACACCTTAGTGACACATGATGAGCTTTGAGTGGGGCATATGTATACACATAATATTTTCACACTTTTATTGATTACTAACACTTTACATCTTGTAGGAACCTATTGAGACTCAATCTCTCTGAGTGCACACCCTAATGGATGCACTGAGAAAGGGATGGGTAGACCTTTGGTGCTTTGTAAGATTGTTGTCCCTTTTTGCCACATTATTACCAATCTAGTTAGTTCATAAAACATTTCCCTAAGTTATTTCTCCTCTCTTGCATAATCTTCTAGTATTTTTCCTCTTTCTATCATTTATTTCCTTGCTTGTCACCCTTTTGACCTATTTAACATACTAGGTCAATCTAGTCAACCTCGTATAGTTTACGAACCATTTCTCTCTTTTTGTTTGTTATCTTCCCAATCGACCTAGCACAAACCTAGTGAGTTAGATAAAAAAGTTATAGGTTGATCAGGTCAACCTATCACAATTGATGTGTCTAAAAAAATTTAGGGTAAGATACTATTATAAATACAAGGTCATTTTGGTCATTATTCATATATTCAATCAAGTGTTATTATTTGCTCGTGCTTCTTCACAATTTGCTCTTCTACCATTCTACTAGAGGAGACTTAGTTTAGGTTTCTTATTTTGGAGAATCTAGTCCTTTGGATAGGTTTTGGATTATTTGGCCTAATAAAGCAATCCTTATGAATGACAACAACTTCTTGTGAATCCCCTTTGGCTAAGGAAGAGATTGAGTCTCAATAGGTTCACATTTAGGTAAGTATATTCTAACTTTGTTCTCCTCTCTTTTAGTGTATAGAAGTAGCATAAGTGTTGGATCAAATAATATTACTCTTCATATTCCATGGATTAGGGTGTTACTCATACTTACTTTATTTGGAGTTCCCTATACATGTTATGATTTATTTGATTTACTAACCCCTACTTTGTGCTACAAGCTTTGGTGTGCACTAGATTAGATTTAATTTTCTTCTTATTAGATTAGTAAAATATTAAATCAATCTTTTAGGGTTTTTATGTGATTATGTTAGACTATAGTCTTTGGAAATTTATCTTTCATGGTGTGTTATGATAAGTGATCCTCTAATCGGTTCTAGCAAATCCTTACTTTGGTCATGCTCCCGCTTAATAATTGTATGCCCCCTAATCAAAAGTGTAGGTGTGATCTATCCCATATGATCTAGGATTGATTTAGGGATATGATACATTTTTGATTACATATATATTCCATCTATGGACTTCTTAGTGAAATGCCCTAGTTAACCAAAATTGAATCGGGTCTTTGATATGAAAAGAGAGGTTAACCACTCAACCCCCTAGTTATTATAGTATATGTGCCTTGATTTATATACCCCATTATGGATCAAGGCTTGTATGATGTTGGGAGATAAATTCCTAGGTAAAAACACACCTAAATAACTCTTGAAGAAGCTATGAAATCCCATTCACAAGCCAAATTACATGATATAAATGACTAAGTGGAAAGACTTTAGAGGTTATTTTTAGATCACCCCAACCATATAAGTTTTGGGAAGAGACTTAAAAACATTCTTTCCATGCCTTAGGTTGGGAACACATTTCAAGTGAAAAGGTGATTTTGATCACCCAAGTTCCCTATAGGGGATTAGGGGAGAACATACCTGCACTATTCATTTTATATTAAAAAATACAAGTCAAAAATACTTTCAAGAAATTTCAATCTAAGTGAATGTTTGTTTTAGGCACCAAATTGAGATGTGTGATAAAGTTTTAGGCACCTTGGATTATTTGAATTTTTTTTAATAATTTTCAAAAAACACCTTAAGCAAAAATATCTATGTTTATTTTAAGCACTAAAACTAAATATTCAAGACTTAACCATTCCTTTTAGGCACCAAAATGGAGAATTCAAGACTTAGCAATTCTAGGTTCCTTTTAAGCATGAAAACAAATGTTCAAGACTTATAAATTATTTTTAGGCACCAAAATGAAGTGTTCAAGACTTAGCTAAATTCATTTTAAATACCCAAATGAAATGTTCTTGAGTATAAACTTTCAAATTCATGTTCTATACCCACCTTGGACCTGCAAGGGTTAGAGAGTTTCTTCTTGATTTGAAGCACAATCAAGGATGAGCAAACCAAATTTAGGAATATTTTTCTCAGGTTTACTTTGTATTTTTCACATATAGACTGATATCAACCACCCATGACTAATGTTAGTTACTAGAGAACTGATTCTAATTGATTATAACCAATATTTGTCAATATAAACTGAGATTGATTACCTATGAACCTGAAGGTAAAACAAACATGATTCCAAAAATGTTAGTTAGCCAAGTTTAACATAAAAACTCCTCAAAAACCTATAATGATATGGTTATAAAGGTAAAATTTAAGCTAATGAAACCAATAAATAATAATTATAAGTGCCAAAAAGATTCAAAATCCATGTTTTATAAACTATGTTTTACCCTACAACCTGATCGATGATGGCCACTCAGAACCAATTTTAGTTAGGTAGACCTGATGATGGTTAGGCAAAATCAATGACATCTATGTCTGACCAATGTTGATCTCTGTGTAGATATGAGTTATCACAAAAACACAAAATATGGCAAAAACAAAGCTAAAACTCCAATTTTGATGATGTTCAAGCATTCATTTGAAAATTTAGGAGTTATATCTTGGTATCCTTGGTACATGGGGTGCTTTAAGTCCCAGCAAGTGTGTCATTTTTGATCATATGAATTTGACAATAGGGGGGAGGTTAGATCAAGTGTTAGTTTCATAAAACAAATGAAATTAACACACTAACATGCTTAACATCTCTAAGCTTATATCGTAGGAGGATCATAATGAGTAAAAAACCTAATTATACTTTACCTACAATAAAAAACCTAATTAAAATGTAAAGAAAAAAATCTTTACCTTCTTTGAGAGATCCAAATGGTTTTTTCATGTATTTTTTAGTTTGTGCTTAAAGAGTCTTTGGAAATGGCTTTTTCTTTGCTCCTCTCCTTGACAACATTGTTTGCTTGTTGGATTAATATGGCTTATGCTTGCTTAATGACTTGGCTCATTATTTTGGCATTATATCATTATTTTTATGAGTCTTATGCAAAAACATAAATTATAACTCTATAGTATCCAATCTCTCCAAATGAAGAGGCAAATGCTTGTATTTATTGCCTTAGGAGTTAACCCCAACTCAAGGTGAGTTAAAGTGTAGTTTAAAAATGGAATGGGTTCAACACTAACCTTTGTAAGTTAATTAACCCTTGTAGAGTTGAAATGTGTCAAGAATTAATGATTTTCAATGAATAGGCATAGGTGAGATGTTTTGATATATTTTCAAAGGTTTGACAACTCACAAAAGGTAATCATGAAAACCTAGGATATTTTTGATTTTTGACTTTCTTTGTTTAGAATTTCATTAATTGCACATGGATAATTCAACTAGGCATTTAATTTGGCTTATATTGTTAATTAATACTATTTAGACTTTTTAACATTTTCAATATTTGATTTTATGTGTGCACTTGCCCCACTTAATAGGTCCATAGGCCAAATTGCATGTTATGATGTCATAGGATGATTAGAGATGAATCCATGATAGGTTTTTGTTGCTTACAGTAGGATACCCCAATCAGGAATGTCTCAACATGATTTTGAGCTTTGAAGAATGATGCACAAGAAAATTTGGGATATTTAGTGACTCTTAATATTAATATGCAATGGTGGGTAAGAATCAATCTTAAGTCTCATAGAATTCCATTAGTGGCCAACGTTAGGTGTCTACAATTACACCTATCTAAGAGAAAATTATAGAGATAATTTTTACACCTATGCAAGATCTTTATAAATAGTTAGCTCAAATTAAAGTGGTACACCATCATAAACCACAAGCTTCACATTATAAATTTATTTAAAATTCAAAGAGATATTCATATTATACATTTCATCCAAAGTCAATAACTTAGATAGTCTATTGTGGTCCATAGTAAACATATGACTTGAGAATTTCTCCTTATATATAGTGGACACCACCAATTCTTTCACATTATATAATTACATCTCCTATAAAATATTATGAGCAGTGATCAAGAAGTTACATTATAACCCCTAATTCCTTTTCTAATTCTGATTCATCTAAGTATAACACTTTTTATCACATATATTCATACTCTAATTATATGATTCATGCATGTAATATGGTCCTCCCATTAATGGTATCATAGGCTAATTTCTTTCAAATATATCAAAAATACAAAAACATTCAAATATATTAAAACATAGAAAACATTCAAATATTCTCAAAAATAAAAAATCAATAACTAAGCTTAACATGAGTTACTATTTTGGTATATATCATATTACTTTTCATATACACATGCATTAAATGAGGCCTATTAGGGTGATAAAGTACATGCATATTATACATGGATTCTTAGATGTTGGATTCCATTCTACCTATTGTCCATGCCTATGTTGGGGAATCTTATTCTATAGGTTACATGTTATATCTATATATGACCTTTTTATCAAGTTAAGCAACATATATTACAAGTTTCTTTTTAGTTTTTCATAGCTTACATTGTGCTACATGGATATACTAATTTGTTGTGATATGATATTGATATACATAAATAGTTTAGATTAGTTTTCACTTGTTATATGTTCCTTCAATGTTATTACATTCTTCTATGAAAGGCTAGACATTGCTTTCTTATTGTGTGTGCAACATATTTATGTCACTTGTTTATGAAATTCTTAATTTAATTTATGTGTGGCCCTTGGTATTATTTATTGCAACATGTTCATGTCCATTGTATGTGGCCCTTGGCTTTATGTGTCACATTATGTGTTGTGCTTGTTGAACTTGATTAGTGGTTTCATGGTCTATGTCATGCACTTTTACAATGTATTCTTATTCAAAAATAGTTAATTTATTGAATTCCTCATTGATTTATCTATTTAGATAGGACACTTGTGTGCCTCACATTACATATGTTTCATACTTACTTCAATGACAATTAGGGTTCATTTTTTAAATGTTTAATAGCCTTGTTAAGAAGTGGTGGTTAAGGTATAATATTAACATGTTCATATCTAAAGGGGGTGGGGGAAATTAATATTTTGAAATTCCAATTGAGTAGGTTGAGGATGATTTTATAATTGTATTAATTTATTTTACATTTGCATCATTTGATTGGAACTATTATTTTGAAATGTATCCATTTGTATTAAGGTTTGTAATAAAAGTTGATTAGTGTTAATAGTGTTTTGACTAGTGGAAGAAACATGGGATACATTTGTGGTATGAGAGGCACTGATAGTTGAAATGCACCAGTATTTTGAGATAAACTAATAGTTTCATTGATTTAAGTATTAATGTGGGAGTTTTGACTAGACTCACTAAAGGTCATGCCTTCCATGCTTGTGAAAATGGTTGGCATGGCAGATGAAGAAGGCATGGAAGAGGAAGACATGTTAGCATAGGAAGGTATGAAAGAGGAGAAATGTGTAGTAGAAGTTGTAGGGTGACTCTCCCTAAATCCTATAGGAAAGATAGGTAAAATTGAAAGGGGTCCCTAATGTGAGGTCTTATCATGGGGTTATAGATTAATTTAGGATCCTTACCATGATGTTGAGGTTTTAATCAATGAAAAATATCATTTTAGAAATTTATTGAAGATCCATTTTATCCTCTACCATAGGTATGAATAGAGGATTAAGGGATAAATAAGGATGAGTCCCATAGTTGGTGATACTAGTAGTAACATGGATGTTTCTAAGATCATGATTATTTACTCCATGATAAAGTAGATGCATCTTAGAGGATTTATGAGGATTAGTAAGAATCATCATGTTATCCTAGTTTTTCTACTGAGTTTCATCAAACATGTATTGCATGATGAATAGACTAATAAAATAAACTTGTTTAGACACCTACTAAAAAGGTAAAGGTTAATAGGTTGAAAACTAACTAGATTGAGTTGGTCAACCTAGTTTTATAAAAAAAGATAAATGAATAGTATGGAAAACTATTGGATTGATCTAGTCAATCTAGTTGGGTAGACATGATAAAATTTTAGTATAAAAACCTATTATATTGATCTAGTTGATTGAGTTAGGTAGACATGATAAATGAATAGTTTGGAAACCTAATGGATCAGCTAATAGGTCTAGTTGGCTAGAAAAGATAAATTAATATTCTATAAACTTATTGGATTGAGTTTATTGATTTAGTTGGGTAGACATGAAAAATAAACTAGCTAAAAAACTACTAGATTGAGATGGTCAATCTAGTTGGGTAGATAGGATAAAATAATAGCCTATTAAATCAAGCTAGCTAATTTAGTTCTATAGCTAGGCAAAAATTTAAACTATATAAAATTGGGAAATTTAGTTTAAAAATAGAAGTAAAATAATAATAGAATATAATATTGAGTCATTCTAGTCGATGTAGTATATTCACACACAATAAATTAGATCAAGTTGGTTGATCTAATTAAAACACAACATAAAATTATATCAATGTTGGCCAATATAGTTTATAATATAATAGATAATAGTAAGAAATAAGAAATAAGTAGAAAACTTCAATCTTATAACCACTATTGCTAACTAATTACTCAAAATGAAGATTAATAAGTTGTACTAAAAGGTTGTGTTTGACAATGTAGGCTTCCAATGATACTATCTTGTCTATTGGATAATGATGACCCAATGTTTTCTAGTGATAACTATGGAGGAAGTGTCATTCCCATAACCCATTAAACCTAGTTTCAAAGGTAAATTATAAGTATCTTCTTCATCCTAATTGGTAATTGATTCACCACACAATCAAATGGATGGATGGATTCCTAAGATTCAATACAAATAGAAATCCTTGGCATTTTTGAAATACCATGAGGTACATAGAAATTATAGATCATATTTAGATTTTACTATGCCTATGAGTATTGGGTCAATCCCCTCACACCATGATATCTATAAATTATAGATAAGGATCATAAATAGAATATCATGTAGACCTTATTGATAGTAGCTAAGTAGTTTCAAAACTACTAGTACATAGTTTGTAGGAAAAGCCAAGAAAGATGAAAATAAAGGCATAATATCAACCTATCAAAAACCAAGTTATAATTTTGAAAATAAAATAAATAATCAACCAAATATTTGTTTTAAAAGTGAAAGTGATTGTAATTATAATGAAAATAGAGGTTAATTATCTTAGTTTATGCTAAAAAGTGAAGCCCACAAAACAAAATGGAGTAGGTTGATTTAGTTAAGAAAACAATATAGAATAAAATTAATTTGGTCAACATAGTCTATTGAATAAGTAGGCCCAACCAACCTACATCCACCAAATTGAATTGATTTGATAGTATAAATCACAAACAAAAAACTAGATTGAGTTGGTCAATTTAGTTTATTGTGTGGGTATAATTTGAAAGAACTAAAAACTAAGGAAAATAGTAAGGAAAATTTTGAATTTTGAACTAAAAAGTAGAAATTTCAAATTGATTAAGATTGAAAAGATGGAAATGCTAAGCTATTAACAATGAACCTATAAGATAAAGCATGATCAACTAGGTCAATTTAGTTATATTATTAAAAGTGATGAGTTTATGTTGACTAGGTCATCCATAGGGATTTTAATCTTATAAAGGTAAAAATATGAAAATAAGTTAAAAATTAGAATTAATAATATCAATCTATTCTAAATAAATTTGAAATAGTAAAGATAGGAAAATAAAACTAGATCAATCAGATTGATTTTGTTTGCTAAAAATAAAAATGCAAATTTTAAAAACTAAATAAAATTGAGCAAATCAATTTAGTTGACTGTAAATAAAATGAAGAAGATGGAATAAATGACTAGATTGACTGATTAAATCTAGTTGGATGAAACTAGAAGCTATAAACAAAATATAAAACTATGTCAACTAGTATGACCTAATTAAATGAAAACCTTGTACCTATAGATATAGAAAATGACTAGATTGAATAGCTTGATTTGGTTAGTTGAAAACCCTAAGCCTATAGATAGATAAAAATACTAGATCAACCAACTTTATCTTATCAACTAAAAATGACTTGTATTGAGAATGTTATAATTTATCAACCAACTCAATTTATTTGATTGTGACTAAAAAATTAAAAATGTAAGAGTTAGATTCATGTTGGGTTCACTAAAATTTATGTAATAGATTAAGATGGATCTACAACTTTTCCTACTTAGTGAATTTTAAGATTAAATAAGGCAATCTTAATAATAACTCATTGCATAACTATTTATATAAGGATATGACCAATTTGGATCCTCTGAAACTAGCTAAGGGATATCTTATCACACAACACCAATAGAGAGTGTTTCAAAGCCTCTAGTCAAGTATCATCACATAATAACCCTAACTAGGTATACAATACATAAAATCTAATCTAATATAGTGCTCACTAAAGTTTGTGTCACAAAGGGGGACATTTAAACAAATAGAACATAACATGCTAAGGAAAACTCTGCTCAAGTCAATGTAGAGGTAATTCTAAACAAAGAGATAAACATTCTACCTATTACTTTATGAAATATCTATTAAAAAAAATGAAAGAGTAAGAGTTATTAATACTTTACTTAAGTGACTCAATCTCTCCCTTGGCCAATGGTGATTTATAAGAGTTTGGTGTGGATTTCTAAAGATCACACTATAGAAATCAACTCTAGGCTAAAAGACTCCTACCTTGCATCCAAAACTTTCCCACAAGATAAGATTCTTTCCTTCCAAGGAAAAACCCTAAGCAATGACTCCTCAAGTGTGGAATTTTTAGAATTGTAAACTATAATAATGTGAAAATGAAGGTTCCTCTCTATTAGATTGAAGTGAAGGTGGTATTTATATCGAAAGATCAATCCTAAAACACTTCTAATATTTTAGCCAACATGATTGACCAACTCAATTTTGTCTAGAAATAAAAGTAGTTATAAGGTCTCAAACTAGGTTAGTCAGGTCAAATTAGTTTTATAACATGCAACTTAAATTTTACAAAAAGATCAACTAGGATGACTTAGTAGGTAAAATAAGAATGAGGGTGCATTCCTAGTAAGGGGCTATTTTGAAAGAGGAATTGTTTATGGAAGTGGATAAATGGTATTTAATTAATCAGGGGGTTGGATAAAAGTGACTTGTAGTGGGTTCGAGAAATGATATAGGGACTAATAATCTTTTGAATCACCAAAGGTATATGCACCCCTTTCCTAGTGCATTGTTTAAGGTATGCACTTAGAGAGATTAAAAAATTACGAGGTTCTTTCAAGAGAGAAAACATCAATAAATGATAAAGTTTAAAAATATTATGTGTATACACATTATTATATGATTTATAGTACTTGAATATTTTCTATAAAACATGATGTCATTGACCACTATATTTTTAGATAAGTAATTTTTAGGCTTCATCCCACCTTAAAAGGGGGGCATAATAGATTGCCTTACAGACTAAACCTTTAAAGACATAGAAAATTTAGATATTTGGGCACATATTATTTTATAATGGTATAAGTTTACTTATATATTATATTTATATATGAAATGATAGATATGACTTATATTGGGGGCATATATGTGACATATACCAAATATTTCACATGATTATGATATATTTTCATATATTTCATGAAATTATTACACTATGATATATTTAGTTAACATAATTTATTATAGTGGGGGAATACACATGAAATATGGTCAATTTTTTTTTAGATATCATGATATATTATCACAATTTATATGACTCAAGTTACTTAGATCACTAGATAGAATGGAAACTCCACTCATTCTATGTTCACTATTACTCAAATTTATTATAGAAATAAATTATACTCATTCATTAATCATATTGAATCATCTATCTATATTTTATGTGTTTTTAATTTCATAACACACCCTAATTTTGGTGAAATTAGGGCACCCCCTTTTTTTTTGGAACTTTGTCTCACTTACTAAGATCTAGTTGAGTCCTGCCTAGGTTTTGTTTTTCTTATTGCCTTATTATAAGTGCAATGTTTGTTAAAAGCACAATCACTAGGGGGTGAATCAATGAGATCTTAAAAAAACCATTAAATCCTCATTAACCATTCATTAATAAATATCATCATGTGATAAATATTAAATAATCTAGAAACATTGCACTGATAATATACACATAGCAAGAGTGAACATATCATATAAGTGAGAAACCCTCGTGGGGAATAAAAACCATTTACCACATATTAGACAAATAGTCATATAAATAGATGAATAAAATTAAATTTATCACCCAATAAACTTTGAGAACCAACCCCAATCTGTCAAACATCAACTTGATAGTCTTTAACAAGCACCCACTTGTAAGTAAGTACCAACTCCCTAAGTGACTCAGCACCAACTCAAACACCTCTTGACCAAGCACCTACTTAGACAAGTAGTCCTCTACCTTCCATATTTTTCCTTTTTGTATTATTCAATATATGATGTTACTTTCTCAACTCTTTATTCACTCTATCTCTTGCAAATCTGCCTCTTAGGCTTCTTCACTCAATATGCCTCTTACTAGGCTTATTAGGTCAATTGACCTTGACATTAACATGTAGTAAATCTATTATATATTTATTATAGTCTATCTCATCTCTTATTATGGTCTTAAATACCTCATAATTCTTCACAATTTGTCCTTTTATTCGCTCAAAGGTCTCTTCATTTATCCACACACATAATTAGGCCTATTAGGCCTTGTTCTTGTACTAGTCTTTTGCTCTCATACACCTTGGTCAGTTATATACATTTGAATACTTATATTACCATTTCAATAGGTAATATAAAACATTAAAAACATGAATAAACCAATACATTAGGTCATCCATAGATTAATAGGCTACTTTCCTTCTTTAGGTCTTATGGAGACCTATTAGGCCTTCTTAGTCACATGTTACATTTTGATCTTCTTACAGATCATTAAAACACTTAAAATGGTAGTAAAACATAATAATAAACATAAATAGACACATCATAATTTCAACATATATTCATAACTCCTTTTATCTCAAACTAATGCTTGGAGCACACCAATAGTACTATTCATATTAGGCATGTGCACACTCAAAAAGTATATCATGAATATCTAAAACATGAACACACATTTTATAATAAAACATGGAAAAAATAACATAAAGAGAAGATTCATGACATAAGGGTAATAAATATGTGCATTATATCTCATAAATTAGACTAGAAAGACTCAACCCCTTTTATGTAAATAGCTCACTCAGAACTACCAACAAGCCTAAAAACATAGTCATGAAGTATTATGATTATATCACTTGTAATAGAAATTTCAAACACTCCATATTAATTTATAATATCTCATGTAATATATATATAACATCCCCACATTCTTTGTATATCTTTTATTATAACATAATGGTTCAATAACAACTCTTCACTCATCTTACTTAAGTTTGTCAATACACCTTAGAAACTAGTCATGCATACTTGGACCTACACCACTTGATATGGCACTTAACATGAATATTAAATAATAAAAATGATAAAATTATATATTTATAACACCATAATATTCTTGAATAACTTAAAAACTAGGCATAATGACTTAGTAACACTAATCTCTCTAACACATAAAACTACTAAAATTCCTAAAAACACAGTCATGATGAATGTTATTTTTAGATCCTATAACAACACTTACAAGACATCTTGTGTATATTAATAATTAATATGTGACCTATATAACATATTCCAATATATATATCACAAGTTTTAGTTATAGACCAATATGTTGACCTTCTCTCACATAGTCCTTACACATCTAGACAAGCTATTTTAGCTTCCATATTTCAACTTCTTATATTGACTTAAAATATTTTAAAAAGCATGGATACATCATTAAAGTCATAAAAAAAAAATGTTTTTTTATGATTTATATAATTGAAAATACCTTCCAACCCATCACTCCCACTTGCTTACCTAGATATGTTAGTTTCCCTAAAAGACCAATCATGATGACTTTGCATTCTAACACTTGTGTAGACATAACCAAAGACTCCTAGTGAATTAAAATTATCCTTATATATATATTAATAACATATCAAAACATATAAATGTTAAGTTATAATGGTAAATATTGGACATAAATATCAATCTCTAAACTTATATGTATACAGACCTTATTGAGCAAGATAAATCGACTTTGAGAGCAACTTTTTGCTATATACAAGTATCTCCAAAACTTATAATCATAATTAACATGAATTACCAATTTTTAAAAACATATTAATATAATTTTATTTAACCCTAGTCCATTATAACACATCCCTAATCTCATTCCCACTTCTCCTTGGTTTTTCTCACTATCTGCACCATTAGGATTTTTAGTGATAGGTCAATTTGAATGACCAGTTTAGATTACTTGATGAATGAAACCTATTTATAAAACACCATGAACATGAAATAAAATTATAACACTTTGACCTACATCCATTTTCATACTTATATTTGGTAAACTCTATCTACTATACCAAATTTATGAGAAACAAGCACTTTTATGTGGGGTCCACTCACTCACTTGACAAACCAGTCATAATTAGAGTTGCTTGGGAGAGTCAAATACATGATAAAATCATAAAATTATGTCATACAATCCATTATGATCCATTTCCATCAAGATATTCCATACCAACTTATAATGAGGGTTTTAGGAGGGTTTTGGACTCATTTCCATTCTTAATGTTTGTTTATAAAAAAATGCCCCTAAAACCAACTCCTAATGCTTAAAAATAATTTATAGGACCATTTTACATATCTAACTATGATATAATATTCCAATTCAATAGTCACACATGACAGAAAGCATCAAAAAGTGTCTCTTCAGTTTGGAAACCTTTACTCTACATACTCTAGATACCTCAAAATAGTATTTCATGCTTTATTCTTCAAAACATGATCTCATATAGCACAAAAAAACATGAAAAAAATTAAAATCTTTATCCATACTCACATTTTTAATATTTCCTTGGAAAATTGATCTCATGCCTTAATAGGCCACCATCTCTCACTTTGTTCTCTAGGCTTTTGATCTGTAGGTCATATTAGGCCTTGAAATTGACCTTCTAGCCATTGTTCATGCACTCTCCACCTCATTAAAATGCTCAATTAACTTATTTAATGATATAAAACTTCTTAACATCCTTCATATCTCTTGACAACACCTCATGACCCCCTATTAGGGTAGGCAAAGTCTAGAATTAGTCTAGTTGTATGCTAAGTCTATAGGTCCTACCCTTGTAGGCTCACTTTGAGACTCTCATGAGTGATATAGTGCCTCATATGCATGTTTAATCATCTCCAAACATCCACTCATTCTTATGTGTATCTATCTCACTAGAACACCAAACTCATACCTTCTCACAAGGTCTCTTTATGTAATGATAAATGACATGACTAAGATTCTTAATCTCTTATAATGTATTGACCATATGCTGACGTATATCATCATTATAATCTATAACTCAAGCTATTACTCTTGATATGTTTATATTGGCCATGAAAATACTAATTATATCCTTCTCATCACTACATTCTTCAAAGTTATGATGCTCACACCTTTTCACAAGGTCTCTTCATGTTTATCATTCACTAGAAACCTCATGACATCATCAGATGTGACATCAATCAACTTTAAATCAATGATCATACACAACATTATCATGACATTAATGATAAAAATATATTTCCATAAATGATAAAACCTCAACAATGTTTATTCTGGTCATATCTTGGTTTATGTGTGTATTCAAGTTTTGAAATATATTTTTTGCATCAGGAGAGTTCATGCAATCAATTTTCATATAGAACACTGAACAAGAAAATGAACTTTGGTTATTATTTTATCTCACTTCACTAGTAAAATGAGCTTATTGATTATATATTCAATGAATTGGCATGTTTTTAGTGAAAAATGGGTATCAAAAATCCATACATTATGCCAACTATGTCCAAATGATTAACATTCATATGTCACACTTCTCTTAGAAGTGAGTGGTTCAATCTATTTGATTGAATTTTTATGAGTTGAACTAGTCTTTTGATTAGGTCTTCATGGGAAGAGCTGTCTAGATCTGAATTAATCTTCAATCTTATGTAGATTATGTAGCTTCTACTTGAATTGATAAAAATATTGAGAGGACCTAAAGCCTATGCTTGACAATTTAATATCGATTTAATTTTAGTTAATTAAATGTATTTAAAAATTAAATTAATCAAATTTTTATTATTTTAATTTTATATTTATTTGAAATTAAATTATATAAGTTTTACTTAATTTATTTTTTAAATTGATTTGGTTTTCTATAATTTCAAATAATTATTTTATTTTTATTGATTTTTTATATAAAAATTAATCTTCCTTTTAATTATCAAATTAGTTTGTAGCATAGTGATAAATGGGCATGATAAATATGGATACCATGTAATATTTTAAAGATTTATTCTAGGATAAAAACCTATATAATTAGTAAAGGACTCTAAGGATGACTTGGGTCAAAGAAATGCCATGCTCCAAAACTATGAGAATAACAAAGTCAACAAAGTCTGTAGTGCATGTTGTGCTAAAGAAAGGTGAATAAATCTATACATTTACTACACAGAGTGTAGAGTGTGAAAAAAATATGAGAAGGGTGTAATTAATTATCTTTTAAAATCTGTAGAGTGAGTAAACCATGCACTATCGCATCGGCAAGGGACTAAATTCATGATGTGATTTCATTAATGGACCAAAATGGCAATAAAATAAGAGCTAACTAAAATAAAAAACACATGGATGACACAAAACCACAAATATATGAGTAAATTAGACATCAACATGAAATAATATCAAAATAAATTATAATGAAATAAAAAAGTATGGAGAGATAAATTCAAGATAGCCATGTGGACAAAACTAGGATAAAAGAAAACATTCTAAATCAAAGAGTTTAATCCCATATTGGACCATGAGGAAAATTCATACTCAATGAATAAATTAGAAGGGAAGTGAATATGTTGATGGTACAATTGAGAACTAACTCACATCATCTTAGGTGTGAAACCAACAAGTGGACAGTGCCCAAATAAGAATGGGAAATAAGAACATGTTTATTTTGTAATATGGGAGTAGTGGAGACATAATGAAACTTAATTATGGAGTATGAAACCTATAATGGAATTTATATAAATTACAAAGACAACTTAAGGGTTGAGAAACTAACTAAATTATTTGAGGAAAGGTTAAATAAAATAACAAGTTTTCTAATCAAGATCCATGGTATAAAAGTTATCATCAAGAAGGGATTAGAAATTTTTAAGATTAGTAAGACAACCTTGTGTCATGTGGTTATGTTATAATGAAGAAAAATTTATTATATATCTTAGTCTCATAGACTACTTGATCTTATGGACATTATTAAAATATTTCATTCATTCATACATATCCCTAAAAAGGTGAGTTCTTTCATTAAATTCCAAGTTTCCATGGAAAGTAGGATTCTAAGGTGAGTGAAATATATGCATGGAGGTTAGGAGAAATACATTTTTATATCAAAAGTCACTTTTAAATTTTATTTAGTGCCAAATATCCATTAATAATTATAAAATTGCATTATCATCACAAACCACTAAATAAAAATATCTTATATTTCCACACATGCATAAGAGTGATGAAAAGGGAAAAGTAAGTTTGAATTTATACAAAGTGTTCATAATGTAAGGATTGAAAGGGTAAATTATCCATTATAAGCCATGAATCATTTTAAGTCATGCATAGTGAGATAGAAAAGGGGCATCAAACCATGAAACATAGTGAAATGACCTTAGGAAAGGGGTGCTCAAGGTGTCCAAAGTGAGTGAAACATGATAAAATTATAAATATGTATGGAAAATATATGAAGTAAATGAAATTAAAACCACACTTTTCCTAATGGGCCAAATTTCTATATAAACCCAACCCAAGTACCTAGAAAGGGCTAGCTCACTTTGTATTTCTTAGAGACATTATCGACCAAACACTTGTTTTAATGTTTTTATTGCTTTCTTAGTGTAATATCTCTCATCTTTATTTATCCCTCTTATTATGTTGGCAAAATTTATATTCAACCAATTTTAATCAACCGAATCTTTGTTATCAAAATAAATATACCAATTAATATAAGACCATGTATATTTTATTCATGATTTGCATGTGTAAATGGTGGCTTTGGTCTCTCTATTCATAGATGAGTTATCCTTAGATTTTTGTATCAATTAAATTTATGGTTGTGCATATGTTGGCCAAGTGAGAGATCAATTTTGTGTGTTTCACTCAATCAGATGAATCAACTCTTATTTCATTGCAACAAGCTCTTTTATTTCTTTCCTCTCCCTTATCTTTTGTTTTTTATCTATATGTTAACTAGGGTTTTTAACAGATATATTTACAATCCTTATTTACATGATTATTTTTATTTCAATATACCTTTAATTATCATGTATGCATTATCAAATTTATGTAATTGAATGAATGTTTAAATCAATCATATTTTCATATTTTAAAACTCAAAATGTTGATTTCTCTTTTGGGTAAATCTTGAAAATACATGTGTGTGGTTATTTTATGAAACACATTTAGAACCTGCATTGAAAAATAAACAAAACTTAAATTTTACCCTCATTTTTTAAAGCTAAAATTATGCTTAAATTTCAAACCAATAGGCCCCTTGAAAATGAATAGTTTTGCATAAAACAACTAGGCTACCTATTTTTCCAAGACCAATTATATATAAATATTATGGAGACTTCTAGGTCTTATTTTAGGAGAGGCTAGATGGTTCACCATCCTAACTAAGTTTTTGTGCCAAATGAATAATCAACATAGTGGATGATATAGAAATTTTACTTAGACCCTTAGGTATTACTCATATTTATTGAAACCCTTAGTGGATTCCATTTACTCAAATCTATTGGAGTTTTGTGGGGATTAAGTTATTCATAATGAGAGTAAAATTACTAAAATTGATAAATCTCAAATGAATGAAAAAAACTATGGAAATCATAAAGATACCAAATAAGAATTAGTTGATTTCTTTTTGTTGTTAGTGTAGAATTTTTACCACTATGTAATTTTACTTGCACGGTCTAATTAGCTTGCTTACGTTAATAATAAGTCATTAGGGGAAATGTAATTTATGTCATTTAATAATTATGAGTTGAAATAATTACCTTTTTGGGTGACCTAATTCCTAACTATATGATGTATCTTCCTATGTAATTTTTAGCTAATAGTGCTAATATAACTTTTTGGTTATGAAGACAAGTTTCCTCCCTTTTAAGTTTTTCCTCAAATTTCACTAATCCATAAATGTTTATATTTGTAAATTAGATCCTAACTAGATATATCCTTTATTTTGTCCCACTTTGACATGGTATCAGAGCCAACATGGTATCTAAATGATATTGTTCCTATTGTGAGATCTTGCATTCTAGCTTGTTCAAGATTTTTCATTGATTTTAGTTTTCTAGGGTTTGGTGGGGTTTCTAGAAAATATACAAAAATATTCATATCTATAGTCTCAAAGTGAAAAAAAATAACATATTTGAATTTTTAAGGTGGAAAAACCTTAGGAATGGTTGTAAACATGACCTAGTTTTGTGATAGTTAGTTTTTAACCATGTTGGAGGGTTTCATGGCCAATTTTTGAATTATACAAAAATCCATACATTAAATGAATTTAAGGAAAAAAAAATTTCTATGTTTTTATTGGTTTGTCAAGAAACTAAGTTGGTATTTTTAGTTCTTGGAGTTATAACATGAAATATACAAATTGAGAGTTTTACAATTTGGTATAATTTTTTACCCTTGCAGGCAATTTTGGTAGTCAACAGACTTTTCTTGGTATAAAAACAAGTCTAAGTAGAATTTTATGTGGATATAAGAAAATAATTTAAATTCTGACCCCTCTATGAGAAATTTGGTTAGAGTTTACCTCTCTTATTAGCAGTCCTAACTGACTTCGATGACCCTACCTGCAACACTAGTGGATCCCAAAAATCATGTAAATAACATAGGTGAAATACAACACCCTTGTCTACACACACACTAAAATATTACACTCCTAATAAAACCTAATTGGACTCTAAAACCCCTATTTACACTGACCATAAAACCTAATAAACTTGTGTGTAGCCTAGTTAAAACCCAACAACCCTACATGTAACCCCGTTAGACTCTGATGATCTTGCTCGTATGCCTAGAGTGGAAAGTGACTCATCTTAGCCCTTAGCCCATGGTCACATGGGAATTTAAACCCTTCATCACAACCAACCCAAGGGGGATTAATTTTTACTCATAAAATCTGGTCAAACTTTTACACACCCAATTTTTTTTCAAAGTGGAAACATTATTTTTTACAAGAAAGAAAAATTCAAACTTACATAAATTTTATACATCTCCTTCTTAGGTTATATGTTTTTGAAAGTGAATTTTTTAAGCTCTATGCATTTGTTATATTTTCATGACTTGTAAAATTTAACCTTTGTAGATTCAAGGGGTTTCGTATCAAGTCTTTCAACACACAGAGTTAAACATATAATTTCTTTCTGCACCATGGATCAGAGTCAAATTTTTCTTCTTACACCATTCAACTATCATGAGTGTAAATTTAAAGTGAAAACACCCTTGAGGAGAAAAGGATTACAACAAATCATGATGGTTATAGTAAAATAACTAAAATGTGATCTAAATAAGGTGAAGTGGTTTAACAAAAGTGACAAAGCCTATGGTTTACTATGCCTATCTATGTCTCCCAATCTACTCTTTCATATTGAATATGAAACTACTCCTAATAAAGTCTAGACCACATTAGAAAAACTCTTTGGGAAGAAATGTATATTGAGAGGTCATGAGTTGGAGGATGAATCTAGGTGACTTTAACACTATACATAACTTCTTTACAAATTTAAAATCACTCAAGTTACAATTGAAACTATGCAAATTTTATAAAAACTATGATCAATTGATTCTTTCCATCCTTACCAAGTTGGGATCTAACTATTCTATCTTTATTTCTATCTTCCATACCACCTAACATGCCCTTGAAGCTAAATATACCATGTCATCCTTGGATAAATTTAATACTCACTTGACTCAAGAGAAAGACAAACTTATTCCAATAGGTACACTAAAGTAATCTAAATCACATCCTTAATTTTGAGTCATAAAAAACATAAGGCTTTTGGTAGTAAGGATAATAAACATAACAAGAATTACCTAAAGAAAATAAAGGGTGAAAACATGATGTTAAGTCAAAAGCATCAAAAGAGTCCTCTTTAGATGAGAAACCTAATAAAGAGTGACTCACATGTGCCTACTATAAGAAATATTGGCATGATGAATCCAAATATATGAAGAAGTAGATTGACCATTGAATAAGATGCTCAAGAATTAAAACACTAGTTTCCTTGATTCCTCCAATCAAATTGATAATGTGTCTTCAAAGGATAAAGTTAGTAAAAAAGAAAAATATAAGGGCAAAGCACTTATTTTAGTTACATCCTATCCTTCCACACAGGTAATTAATTCTAGTGCTTCACACCACATGGATTCATCACAAGACATGTTCTCATCCTTGAAGCCTTATTTTATTGATTCCATCTTGTTGGGTGATAATACTTATACAATAGTTAGTGGGAGAGGATATATTGAATTGAATGATGGGAAATTTCATGATGTTATATGTGTTCCTTATTTATCCATCAATATTCTATCTATTTATCATATCACTCACATCAATTTGGAAAATAAATTTAACTTCACACCAAATTTATTAGTTATTAAGGAAGCAAATTGTGAATCTATAATTAAATTTGGGAAAGAAAATCACTAGTCATGATTGCATACTTTCTCACATTTTTATCCTAATCAACCATATACTACACTATTTTTTCATTTAGATGGGGTGAGTAAATTATGGCATGAGCAATTTAGCCATCTCAACTATTGATACCTAAATTCACTCAATCATCATGACATGGTTTCAAGGTTACCACATGTTCATTTTTTGAAAACATTTACCAAGGTTTCATGCTTGGGAAGCATAATGAGAAGTATGACAAATGTAAATCATGGAGAGTTAAATAGATATTGTAACTAGTTCATAGTGACATTATTGGACCATTTCCAACATCTTCATTCAACATGAATATATACATGATTAACTTCATCGATGACTTTTCAAGGTATACTTGGATGTATTTTATTAAGCATGAAATTGAGGTTTTTGATTATTTTTAGGAATTTAAAGAGATTGTATAAAAATAGTTAGGTGAAACCATCAAGATTTTACATACTGACAATGATGGTGAGTATGTTAGCAATCATTTAAAAAAAATATACACTTAATAATAGATTAAAATACAATGTATAGTTCTAGATAGTCCTTAATAAAATGGTGATGTAGAGAATATGAATAGGTATTTGAAGGAAGTGGTCAACTATATACTACACTCCAAGTCTCTTACACCTCAATATTGGGTCGAGGCCATCAACTATGCTTATTATATCTAGAACTGAGTTACTCATAAAAATTTGAAGAGAATCACTCCTTTTGAATCTTAGAGTTGTCAAAAACCCATAATGAAGCACTTCCAAGTGTTTTTATCTCTTTCTATGGCTCACATTCTAAATAATAAATGTAAGGTAATGCAACCTTAGAGTCATCCTTGAATCTTCATTGGATATCCTGAGGGTGTTAAAGGATACAAGCTCCTCTATCCCACCACTCATGAGTTGATTGTTGAATAATTTTTAATTTTAAATATATTGCTTTAAATTATACACATGACACTCCTTACCATTCCTTGGACACACGGATATTTGATGATTTAGATATGCCTAAGTAGCTTTTTGATGATCTAAATTCTTCTTCTAATTTTGATGATGATAATAGTGATGAAGTCTCACTTCCTCCTCTAAGAATATATTTAGAGTATGAGGAATATCCTCTTAACTCTCTAAAAATTGTTTCTTCTTAGGTTAGAAAAGTACTTCAGAGTGTTGGATAATGTGTTAGAGATTCATCAGACACTAGGTGAACTCATTCATAACTCCAAGATGTCCCACATGATTTCATTACATCTGCTTTTGATCCATAATGTTTTCATGAGGCAACAAATACTCATGAGTAGGATACTACTATAGAAGAGGAGTAATTTTATTTATTGAAGAAAAACACTTGGGGTTTAGTCCCTCTCCCTAAGGGAAGAAAACTTATTTGATATAGGTGGATCTACCCAAAAAAATGTAGTAGATGGGTCTATAGACAAGTTTAAAACATGTTTGGTGTAAAAAGGGTTTTTATTAGGTACCTGGCATTAACTATATCAATACATTCACCCTATTTTCCAAAATAAACTCAACCTGACTCACTCTCACCATCATCGCAACCCATAGTTGGGATGTTCATCAAATGGATGTGAAGAGTGCCTTTCTTCATTGTAACTTTAAATAAAAAATATACATGGAGAAACCATAAGGATTTGTGGAAGATTCCTCAGTATTAAAACTTTTTAAATCTATCTATGGCCTCAAATAGGATCCTTGATCTTGTCAGGCCAAGATGGGCTCCTTTCTTTCTTCGATTGGGTTCACTATATGTCATTCTAATTCGAATGTCTACATTTTATGATAGGATGATTGACTATTGATTTTGTTTCTCTATGTGGTTGACCTATTGATCACAAGGAATTACTCATCAACCATCATAGTAGTGAGAACTAATTTACCTAATAGGTTATTAATGACTGATTTGGGCTTGTCATACTACTTCATCATGATTGAAGTTTCTTAGTCTAACTCTAGGATCATTATTTCACAATCCAAGTATGCTCTTCATTTGATTACATAGTTTAAAATGGATGATTTTAATCCATATCCTACTTCATTTATATCTAGTGTGAATATTGAGGATAATTATCCATCTCCTTTGGTTGATGTTAGCTCATATCAATAACTTATTGGTAGTCTCATCTACCTTATGCACACTAAACCTAACATTTCTTATATAGTGGGCATGGTATCTAGATTAATGTAGCAATCACATTAATTGTACTAGAAAGTAACTAAGTATATTTTAAACTATTCAAGGTAATAATAGTTTCAAGATTCACTATAGAGTGTGCATCTATGTTGACTTAATTGATTATATAGATTTAGATTGGACTAGTGATATTCAGAATCATAAGTTTATTTCAGGCTATAGTTTTTCCCTTGGTTTAGGTCTAATTAACTGGTCAAGAAATAATTAGAAGGTTATTGATTTATCTTATACTAAGGTAGAATATAGAGAATTTTTTAATGCTACCACTAAGGTTATTTAAATTTAGAGTATTCTCACTAAGTTTGACATTTACTTTTGATGACCAACAATCATCTTCTATGATAGCCAAAACATGATCTAGATTTGTAGGAATCCAATCCTCCATTAATAGACCAATCATATCAAGATTCACATGAATTTAATTTAGGATCTCATCCATGATCAATTCATTGACCTCTACTACCTCTAGACAATAGATAAAATTGATGATATATTCACCAAACCTTTCATTGAGAGTAAGTATCTTCATTTGTAGGATCTTCTTGGGATTTAGATAAATTTGACTTATTCCTCATTTGGGGGATAAATTCTATGTAATTTTTTACCTTAGCAAGTCTTTGTGCCTAGTCCCAATTCTTTTACCCATCTAATTTATGCTTGAGGGGAAATTTTAGCGTAGGATTTTCCCCACTATGTGGTTTTGACTACACAATCTAATTAGATTGCTTACATTAATAATAGGTCATTAGGGGAAATATAATTTAAGTCATTTTATAATTGTGAGTTTATTTAATTAAATTTTTGGGTGACATGATTTCTCACTATATAATGTAATTTATTATGTAATTTTATCTAATTATGCTAATAAAAAAATTTAGTTATGAAGACAAGTTTATTCCCTTTTGAGTTTTTCTTAAAATTTCACTACACCATATAGATTTAGATTTATACATTCAATCTTATCCAGATAGATCCTCTATTTTGGTCCATGCTGAAACTTGTAAGTTGAGTGTGTGTGTGTGTGTGTGTGTGTGTGTGACTAAAATATGATTGAACTAACCAACATAGATTTGATTATGCATGTGAAACTAAAAGAAGGATTGTCACTATTTTGGGTCAAGATCAAATGAGATGGGTTAGGATGGACTACCACTACTATCATTTATGGTTCATCTTGTATTTAGATGAAAATAGGAATATGATAGCATAATATCCTATGCCTACTTTAGATACATGTGTATGGAAATTTGACCTTTAACTATGTGCAAATGACCTAAAAATGATTCTCCAAAGATGAAACCCTAATATGGCTTATAATAGATAAAAAAGTATAAAAATAAATGGATTTAATGGGATATGATTACTATTATAGACTTACTTTTTACCTTTAGAGAGGGTTCTTTAGGCCCTTTCCAATTTATCTACACAATGGGAACAACACCAGGCTTTGGGTTTCTTATAATGGGGTTGAACCTTCAAAGAAGGCCAACTTCCTCTTGATGCTCACCTAGAACTAATGATAAACTATTGATTCACATGGAGAAGGGTTAGAAATATAGTTAACAACTCCTAATAAATCTTAAAAGGGTGATACACCAAAGTTAAATGGATACTCACATAAGCTTGAACACACATTGGATCAACAAAAGATAACTATGGCTTACTCAATATCACAATCTCACTAGTTGTATAAATATTTCATAGAAGAGGTTCCAAGTTGAACACTAATATAGACCTGCAAGTTAGTTTGAAAACACCTTCAAAGAGGCAAACATAATGACAACAAACTAGGAATAATCTCCTTCATAAATTCACTATACACAAGCATACTAAGCACTGATTAAAGACAAGAGATAGGAAAAGAGTTGATCTTATTACTTTAAAAGAAAGTTCTTATAATATTTTGATAGGGTTTAACCATATAAAATGAGCACACTTTTGTAAGAGTCTCAATGAGTATCCTGGTACTAAAAAATAATGATAAATTCTAAGAGATGAGAACCCCTTCAATGGGAATGAGACCATGATATATAGGAGAAGAAAAATGATGTGGGAGCATGCCATCAAAAAAAGAACACTTTGTCCTAAGTCAATAATTGAACTTGAGCTACCACCTTCTTCTCATTATCCAATGAAAGCCTTAACACCTTTTTGATCAATTAGGACATGACCCATGGCTTGTTTATTGAGAAATTCCCCAAAGGTTTTGAGGAATCATTGAATGCTCCTAAATATAGTTCCAAACACTAGACTTTTTCTTTTATCATTCACACCATCTCTCATTTGAGGATAAAACCTCATTCTCATGTATCTGACCAGATCATGGGTTTGTGCCTTTTAGGTAGATGTTTGTCAAGACTATGGCCATGTTGAAGGATTAATACCCCTTTGTATTAATCACATCTCTAATTTATCTTCATGTTTATATCATAGGTCCATTTATAGGTGGAAAACAAATCTAAGATTATTGGTTTTCCTATAGTTGTCCATATTAATGTAAACCTATAAACTAGATAGCCCTTTTCTTGATCTAAATAGGTCTAAATAGACCCACTTTATCTCTACAAGAGCCAAAAAGTTCACCATACATAGGTATTTATTTAGAAATGGATAACATAGTCACAAGAATGAACCCTAAAAACCATAAAAATGTCAAACCAGAGGTCCATATTAAGCTCTAATGGTGGTCCTTTATATTCCTTATACCTGAGTAAAACACTTTGACCACTCTATGGTGTCTGAAAAAGCTTTAATGGTGTTAGGATGACCCTTAAAAACATTTTTTCCCTTGACCAAAAATGGCTTCTCAACTTCTATTAAAAATCCTAGGCTTGTTTTTATTCTAATTAGCTATCAAAATCTAACTTGGCTCATTATCATTTTGGCTCATCTACTTCACTAATTTTGATCTGTATGAATTCTTGTGGGTTATTGATCCTTTGCTAATTGAATGCATTGTTAAGACCTATCAAGCACACATTTGATCTTGAGATTCACTAACCCCTTTAACCTCTACTCATCAGTAAAACTGAATGTAGAATGCAACATGAATCATTAGATCAACTGGGACCCACTATTTGAACCCTAATTGTTAGTTTATGAAGCTTAAAATTGACATCCCACAAACCGTATTTGACATCTTGAAGAATGTATTTGACATCTTGTAGACCATCAATTTTAAACACAAATAGATTTTTGTTATGTCTTTATTTTGACATTAGCCTGAACATTTTATGTTGTAGGTCCAACTTTGAAGGCCTATAAATTGAAGTATAAAAGTCATGGAGGCACCAAAAATTTAAGAGATGTTATTGAGGATAAAATGAATGAACCCATTTGATCCACTAGTCTTGGGAGCTTTCTAAGTGAGTCTAAAAAATGCTCAATTTAATTGGTCCATTTATTCCTACATGGCATCCTAATGATGGTCTAGTTCATTTGGCTAAATATGGGAAACTTAGTGAAATCTGATTGAGGAGCCAACTTTAAACATGCATAACATCTCACACTTTGCTGGATGATCTAAAACTTAGTATGTATAAACTAGATACCAAGCTAAAAAACCATATGATCTATTTATTTTGAAACTACCACATGTGTGAGACATAGCCTTGTTAATAATCTCACTTTACTCTATTGAGATCCTTCATAAATTATCTTATGTATGGAAACTTAGTGAATTTTATCTGAGAGGCCAACTTTGGATCTTCATATCATTTGATGCACTTTGGTGGATGACCAAAAACTTGGCACATAAATTCTTTGGACTAATGTGAGCAAAACCATATGATTGATTCTATTTGACTTATCTACACATGGAAATTATGATTTTAACAAAGTGTCTACTCAAAATTTTTGCCACTAGACCCAACATGTCTAGATGAGCACAATGAAAAACTAGATGAATGTTATGCACATCCATAATTATTCCAAGAATTATTAACATACCATAAGGTATATTCAACACTTTAGACCTATCTCAAAGCCTTTTAATCCACTTCTTTATCAAACCATGCAAGATCTTCATATGTGGGTCAAAATTGGCTAACATCTTTGGTGACTCATAAGGGTTACATGGTTGTCTATGTAAAAGAACCCAAACCAATTTGCCTTGTCTAGTCCATTGGGCATGGAGTTATTATCATATAAAAAATAGTTGAACCTCTCTTGAAGAAATAAGGACCAAAAGAAAAAAAATAAAATAAAATACATGACACATTTTGGAAAAGGAAACAACATAATAGAAAATAAAATGTGCACAAGGCACTTAGAGGAAAGCATAAAAACCACTCTAATATGTACAAGATATTACAATGAATGTAGTGATATTCAATAATAGGGATTTAAATGAATTCCATTAACTCTGATGGGTAATACCTCTCCATCTAGTTAGGCAAGCTGAAAAGCATTGTGTTCCTTGCATCATGGACCAAATAAGGATCACTTCACAAGATATCAAACTTGGTATGATTGTCTAGTTTTCCCTTATCTGAATCACATTTGAGGATAAGGTCCCCTTCCTTAAATATCCTTACTATATCTCTCTTATCAAATTCCCTTTTGACCTAAGATTTATGTGAATCTAGTGTTTTCATAGCAAGGTCCCTAGTTTCTTCTAGTTTTATGAGCTCTATCATCCTTACATTCATGGGCTCATCCTCTATCAACTCAAGCTGATGGTCCAACTCTAATGAGGAAACTCAAGGGATCTAGGAAATTTAGCTTTCTTTTCATACATAAGAAAATATAGAGAATTTATATTGGTAGTTTTAGGAGTCACCCTATCCACCCATAAGGCTGTCCTTAGCTTGGTGTTCTATGTCCTGTAATTCTCCTCCATGGTCCTCCTGATGATCCTTAACAAATTATAGTTTATGGTATTTTTTAGTCCATTTTATTGAGGAGAGTAGTTGAAAGAGGTGATAAGGTATATTAATATTTTGAGAGCCCACTCACTTATCTTCATACCAAGGAATGCCAATCCATTATAAAAAATTATGGTGGCTAGGTCACCAAACTTGGTTATAAGGCTATCATAGAAATCCAAGACTATACCTTCACTAGCCTCCTTAAAATAAATGGATTCCATCTACTTGGTGAAGTATTTAGTTTTAGTGAGAACCCATTTATGCTTTTCACTTGATGGTGGATTAATCATCCCTATGAATTCTAACCCCCATTGCATGAAGGGTTATTCCACCTGAATTAGATTGAGTGGAAGGGCTACTATTTTTTGCTTTCCTACAAAAGGGCACACTTTTGGCATTTTATAACCCATGCATGAGCATCCTTGAAAATGTTGGGCCAATAGTAACTAGCCCTCATTACCTTTGTTTTTGTGGTTCTAGGTGAAAAATGGCCTCCTACAGGTCCATCATGGAATTGCTCCAAGAGTTTGGTCACTTGGTCATCATTTATGCACCTAAGGAGTACCCCATTGAGGTATTTTAGAAAAATAAAACCATAAACTAATGAATAAGGTATAGATTAAAGCTTGAAATACCTCATTTTGTATCTATCCAAACCTTGGGGGTATTCTCCTATTGTTAAGAAGAGAGCCATATCTTGAATCTAACTCTTTTAAAGTGGAGGTACACCTACTTGTGAGTTATTTTAGGTCACCAAAAATTCATTTTATTATTGGAGGTCATTTACCATGTGTTCACACAAGCCCTTTCCTCTAACTAGCTTGGTAACCTTTATCTCTACGTCATATTTCATAACCTTTGTGATCTAGCTTGCTCTCTTCTCATTCAAATCCTTGTTGAGGAAGTCCCTAACTCTAAGATGAGACACCATAAGATGGAACCTAATATTAGAAATCATAGGCATAAAATTATTGAGGATTCTCAAGGCTATAATAACTTGATTCTTAATTAAAGTGTACCTCACCTCATATCCTTCCAACCCTTGACTACAAAAGGCAATTGGCTTCTCCATTACTTCACCATTCTTTTGCATCAGCATAGCTGATATGTTTTAAATGTTAGCAAATATGTATAATATGAATTCCTTGGAGAAATCAAAATTTAAGAGTGAGGGTACATAGGTAATGGCCTACTTGATGTCTTTTAAAGTTGTCTTTCCTTCATTAGACCAAGTAAATACTTGGCTCTTTTTTAGCATGGTAGTGATAAGTTTGACCAAATTTGAAAAACTAGGTACAAACCTTCTCACAAATTTGATCTTAAAAAGGAAGTTCTAAATCCCCTTCTTGTGATTTTGTAAGGATAAGGATAAAATAACACTTACTTTATCAGGGTCAATCTATAATTCCTCTTTTAAAATAATATGACCTAGTAGTTTGCCTTCATGCACAAAGAACACACATTTTTTGGGATTTAAAGAGATCATATACTCTTTGCATCTTTAGAATATTAGCCTCAAATAGTCCATGTGCTCACTATAATTCTTAGAGAATACTATAGTGTCATCCAAGTATACCAATACCATTTGATTTAGTATCCCTTAGAAGGCCATGTCCATTGCTCTTTGAAATGTTTCCCCAACATTAGAAAATCCAAAAGGCATTTTTTGATAAGAAAATATACCCCACTTGGTGGTGAAGGTAGTCTTATACTGGTCTTCCTCTCTCACTAGCACTTAGTTATATCCTAAATACCCATCTAGGAGAGAGAAGCATTTTGAACCAACAACTACTTGTAAGAGTTTAGTCTTATACTAGTCTTCCTCTCTCACTAGCACTTAGTTATATCCTAAATACCCATCTAGGAGAGAGAAGCATTTTGAACCAACAACTACTTGTAAGAGTTACTCAATGGATGGTATAAGGTAATGATATTTTGAAGAGACCCTATTAATATATTTGAAGTCTACACATAGTCTGATCTCCCACTCTTCTTTTTGATAGGTACTAGATTAGCTACCCATGAGGAGTACTTTATTAGGAAGATGATCCTAGATTCAATAAGCTTGGTCAATTCCTTTCTCATGATATTTTCAATCTTAGGATTTATGGGCCTCTAATTCTACCTGATAGGGTTGGTATTAGCCTCTATCTCTATAGTGTGTTGGGCCAATTTGGGATCAAAACCCCTTAGGTTATTATGTTGACAAGCAAATATATCTGCATATTCCTTACAAAGTTATATGAAAGCATGCATTTCAGCTTTAGTGCTTGCCTTCCTAATCATTAGGAGCTTGTCTTAAAAGATAATAACTCTCTCATAGTTATCTTCATTAGTTAACATGACTAATTTATCCTTTCTCATATGGTCCCCTTCATAAAAGAGACCTTCTAGGGTGACTAGCCCTTTAAAAAGCTTACTAGACCTTAATTAAACAATATGCTCCTCATACTGATGCTATAATTTTTCTTGGTTAAGGGAGGAGAATTTTGCTTCATACTACAAGAAACATGAAATATATTTATCATTTTTAAAGATCTACCAATGAGCTCTATTAAATATCACTGATGGTACTATTACCACTTTGACATGTGGTTAAACCTTTGTCCTTTTCAATTCATTGGGGATGTCAAAATGAGCCCCCATAGTTGTTAGTATACTAGCATGTTGATTTTAGCCTTTCAACACTAATTGGATGTTGGAAGCCTCAAATTCCTCAATCAAGTCCCACACTCTATGTTTTTAGTACTCAATTAAAGGTTTATTAGTGTCATTATGACCTATGACTTGGTGTACAATCAATTCACTATCCTCATAAACTTGTAACTGCTTGATCCTTCACTTATTAGCCCATTAAAGGACATGGATGAGACCCTCATATTATGTTTCATTGTAGTAATATCTAAATTAAAACCTATATGAAGAGAAGTAATTATAATTTGAATGGGATATTAACATAAAACTTGCACCCACCCCATGGTTTCTCCTTAAACTATCAAAGAACAATTTCCATAGACCACTAGGATCTTATTGAGGCTTCATCGGGGATGGCATGGGTTGGATTTATTCATGTAAATATTAGACACCCAAGTCCCTTTCTTCAACACCTTCTAAGGGGTATACCAAATGGTTTTCATTCCATAGCTCATCCAAGAACATGTCTGGTACTTATTTTGGATGAGTGTCTAGCTCCTTCCCCATTATAAATTCATCCTCATCAATGATGGTGAAATTGATGTTGAAATTTTCTAGTCCACATGGATAAAAGTGGAATTATGTAATGGGAATAGTTTTGATTAACACTTTGGCCCCATACCTTATCCTAAATACCATATACGACTAGTATACTTCAAGATATACCTCTATATTTACTATGAACTCTCTAGATAAATACAGTGCAAAGTGAGGATATACATCCAAGATCAATAAATCTTAGGCCATTGAGACACTTAAACAAGCATACAGGGTCATATTGAGGTCCATGATTATGCTAGATGGTTTGGGAGAAGAACCATCAAGTTGTAGTACTCTTTTAGATTATGGTTTATATTTTAGACCAAGCTAATCAGTTATTGACTTTAGCATTACCAAGGTACTATTCCCACTATCCACTAGGAAATTATGCACTAGAGAGTTGCCAATGATTACTAAAATATAGAAGGGAGGAGGCTTGACTGCTATATTTGATTTCCCTTCCTTGGGCCCTTTAGCTACATTGGTGAGAACTTCATTCACCTTGCATGGTGGCTTGTCTATAATTGCTATAACATTAATCTTGGACTAACCTTCCTGAAGAATGTCCACTTGACTAGGCATGAAGAACATATACCACATGGGCATACTCACATTTGACTTCTTCATTTTTTCAACAATGTTGATGGGTAAACCACCAAAATTTTCATGTGCTTTGGGAGCCACCATTTTTGTTTTTTGAACTTGTGATCCTTGGGGCACAAAAATTTTCCCTTGGATCATATTTTTTAGAGGTAATGGAACCCTTGAATGATATAAGTTTAAATTAGATTTGTGAGTGAAGGAGTAATGGTAGGAAGCTCTTTGATTTCTTTCTAGTTACCATCTATGTTCCTTCTTTTAAATCTTGTATTTGTAGCCACTAAAATTTAGACTTGACTAGAACTAGCCTATTATTTAGATGCATAGCGCTCTTCTTGTTAATAGTTCATCATTATAGTATCAATCTAATTTGGTCCTTGATTAGACCTTTGACCTTGTGGGGGCTCCTCTATCTTGGTCATCACAAGCACCTCGACATTTTGGAACATGAGAGCTTGGTTAAATCCAAAATTAGTATCTTGTTGGCATTGATCATTGAAGGCCTAGTTAAGGTTAATACTTGGGATAATATGTTGACCAAAAGATTGATTCCAAGGCATGGTACCATATGTTTTTTGAGCCACATTATTTTGAACTAGTACCAAGGTGTTGGAAGTTCTATAAATATTAGGATTATAGTTATTTTGCATATTGTATCCATGCTACCCTTATCCTTACTTTTGACTTTGATATTAAACTTGGTAGTTCCCTTTGTATGGTGGTCTATTTTCTTGAAAGACTTGCTACTGAGGTTGATATGAACCTTGATAATGTCTATTGAAACCTTGCTACCTCTTAAATTTTACTAGCTCATTTCCAGAGGACTAAAACATGTTCTTGAGTTCTTGGAAGTTATTTTGGTCTAGTGAATCACTAGATCCACTAGTGGAAGCTTTCTCTTATTTTAGTGCAAGTATTACAATAATTATCAGTGTAGGAAGGATGACATCAAGTAGAGGGATAAAAATAGGAGGTGGTCCAATTTTAGGAAATAAGGGTATTGGTGGTATAAGTGTAAGCTTTCCAACTTGAACCATACAATTTTCTACTTTTATGTCCACCTCATAAGCATCTAGAAGTATATTTCCTCTTATAGATTAGATCATCACTGCTATATCACTATTCAAAGCCTTTAAATAATATAAGAAGGCAAAGCTATGGGTTATTTTAATGGAGACTGGATTATGTCCTAATTTTTTGGAACATTGTATTGATTTCTTGCATGACTTCATGAGGAGCTTTCCTAATGGTAGTTATTTTCTCTATAAATGACAAATGGTCAATTTTGTCTTCAAATATTTTACTCAAGGCTTCCCCTAATTAGTTCTATATTTAAATGGAATTAGCAATAAGGCCTCTATACCAATCTAGGGCCTTTCCTTTAAAAGAAGTATCTAATAACCTAATATATATATTTTTTGTAGTGATGTTATGGATATTTTAAAAATTAGATATGTCCATTAGGTTCTTAGAAGGTGTTGTAGCTTGGTCACCAGCATAATAAGGAACACTTTTAATGGATGCAACTAGGATAAGATCATATTGGGTAAGGGATAGAGGGATTTCTCCATTAAAATACACAAAATATCTATGGATATCCATGGCTATGAGAAAGTTTAATAAAGGTCCTCTTTTAGGGGCAGGCCTTGAAAATGACCTAGGAGCAAAGGTTCCCCAATATGGATGTTTATTGTCAAACCTTAATATTTTTGATGAATTTAAAGGTAGTTCAATAAATTCAAAGGGAATACCTATTGAATCTAACCTTTTTTTCACCTTTGGCATGAGAGACAACTACTACTCTACACCATAGTGTTGATTCTTCCTTGTGCAGTCACCAGATGTTGTTACTTGGTAGCTTAAATACTACAAATTTGATCAAACTAGCATCAACTTTGATCAATATTAATTTTGGAGTGTGGTCTGACTAAGCATGAAAAAAACCATTATATAATAAATTTTAACCCTTATAAAGGGTTCTTCAAGCCCTTTCCAATTAAGCTACATAATGGGAACAACCCTAGGTTGTGGGTATCTTGTAATGGGGTTGAACCTTTGGAGAAGGCCAAATTCCTATTGATGATCACCTAAAACTAATTATAAACTAATAATTCATAGGTAAAAGTGTTATAAATATGGTTAATGTATCTTAATAAATATTAAAAAGGTGATAAACCAAAGTTAAATGGACACTCACATAATCTTGAACACACACCAGATCAACAAAAGACAACTATGGCTTACTCAATCTCACTAGTTGTATATATATTTCATAGAAGAGGTTTCAAGTTGAACACTAATTTAGACCTACAAGTTAGTTTTAAAACACCTTCAAAGAGGTAATTAGAAGAAAAAAAACTAGGAAGAATCTCCTTCACAAATTCACCATACATGAGCATACTAAGCACTGATTAAAGACAAGAGATAGGTAAAGAGTTGATCTTATTACTTCAAAATGTAGTTCTTACAATATTTTGATAGGGTTTAACCATATTAAATGAGCACACTTTTTTAAGAGTCTTAATGAGTATCCTGGTCCTAGAAAAGAATGCTAAAATTTAAAAGTGAGAACCCCTTTAATGGGAATGAGACCAGGATATACAGGAGAAGAGAAAGGGTATGGGAGAATGTCATAAAAAAAGAACACTTTATCCTTGGTCATTAATTGAACTTGAGAAACCACTTTTTTCTCCTTATCCAATGAAAGCCTCACCACCTTTTTGATCATTGAGGACACAACCCATGGCTTGTTGAGTGAGAAAGTACCCAAAGGTTTTGAGGATGCATTGAATTCTCCTAGCTACATTTCCAAACACTAGACCTTTTCTTTGATCCTTCACACCAAATATCACTTGAGGATAAAACCTCATGCTCATTGATCTTATTAGATCATGTCTTTGTTCTTTTTAGGTGGTTACTTATCAATACTATGGCCATGTTAAACGATGAAGACCCCTTTGCATTAGTCACATCTCTACTTTATCTTCATGTTTGGATCCTAGGTTCATATATAGGTGGAAAACCAATCTAATATTATTAGTTTTTTTTTATCCATAATAATGTAGACCTATAGACTGCATATCCCATTTTTTGAACTAAATAGGTCCAAATAGACCCACTTTATCTCTACAAGAGCCAAAATTTCACCATACCCAGGTCTTTATTTATAAATGGTGAATATAGTCAAAATAATGAACCCTGCAAGCCATAAAAATGTCAAACTAGAGGTTCATATTAACCTCTAATGGTGGTCCTTTAAATTCCTTATACCTGACTGCATCACTTTGACCACTCTATGTTGTTTGAAAGAGCTTCAATGGCATTGAGATGACCCTAAAAAATCTTTTTTCCATTGGCTGAAAATGGATTCTCAATCTCCATCAAAAATATTAGGCTTGCTTTTGTTCTAATTGGCTATCAAAATCCAACTCAGCTCATTGACATATTGACTCATCTCACTCCATTGATTTTAATCTATATAAATGCCCATGAGCTATTGATCCTCTATGAGTTGAATGCAATGTTGACACCTATCAAACATACATTTACTCTTGAGATTTATTGACCCCTTTATACTCTGATCACCATTAGATCTAAATGTATGATGCAATGTGGACCATTAGATTAATTAGGACCCACTATTTAAACCCAAATAGTTAGTTTATAGAGCTTAAAATTGATGTCCTATATACTGTATTTAATATCCTGCATAACATATTTGACATCCCATAGACTATCAAATTTAATCACAGATATATTTTTATAGTGTCTTTATTTTGACATTAGTGCAAATGCCTTATGTTGTAGGTCCAACTTTGAAGGCCTATAACTTGAAGCACAAAATTCATAGAGGCACCAAATTTTCAAAAGATGTTCTTGAGGCCAAAAGGAATGAACTCATTTGATCCACTATTCCTAGGATATTTATAAGTGAGTGTAAAAATGCTCAAGTTGACTAGTTCATTTATTCTAGCATGGCTACTTGACAATAGTCTAGTTCATTTGGTTAAGTATGGGAAACTTAACAAAATCTAATTGAAGAACTAACTTTGAACATGTATAACTTCTATCACGCTTTAGTGGATGATCTGGAACTTATTGAAAAGTAACTAGGGACCAAGATGAACAAACCCATATGATCTATTTTTATTTAAACTACCACACATGTGATATATGGCCTTGTCAATATTCTCACTCAGCTTTGTTGAGCTCCTTTGCAAATTGGCTAAGTATGGAAACTTAGTAAATTTTGTCCAAGAGGCCAACTTTATATCTTCATATCTTTTGATTCACTTTCATGGATGAACAGAAACTTGGTGCATATGTTCATGGGACCAATGTGAATAAACCCATATGATGGATTCTACCTAACTTGTCCACACATGGTAATTGTGATGTTAGCAAAGTGTCTACTTAGAATTTTTGCCACTAGAACCAAGATGTCTAGATGAACACAATGAAGAACCAAATGAATGATATGCACTTCCATACTTATTCCAAGCATTATTAACATCTCATAGGGTCTCTAAAACACTTTAGACCTATCCCAAACCCTTTTGATCCATTACTTTATCAAACCATGCAAGAACTTCATATGTGGGCCAAAATTGGCTAACACTTACCCCAATCACCCATGTGATGATTTGTCACTACCTATGTATCCAATGCTCTGAAGAGGGAAATCAAACCCACATATTTCTCCCACTTATAGTGATTAATGTGATTTTTCTCTTTTTGATAGATTTATACATCTATAATGACCTAAATAATTGATAATTCTTTACTTGAACTAGATAAAATAGGATATTTAATTGTATAAAGGATACTTTAAGTGAATAAAATCAAAATTGGGATTAATATGTAATATTTTCTTAGTGTGCAATAGTAAAATTATTCCCAAATAGTGAAATTTTCATGTGGTAGAATATGTGACTTAGATGTGCCTTTATAGAAGTCCAAAATGGTGAAACCTCATAATACCTATTTTAAGAATATATACCAACCTCTAAGGGATGGTTTAAATTTGAAAAATGTCTATTACTAAGTGATGGACAAGATTAACCCTTACAGGTTAGGATCAACTTCCAAACTATACCATGTTGGTTGATTTTATTCTAGAAGGGTAACATTTGATATTTATGATTTGACATGTCCATACATATACTTAGAGGGGTAATTAGTGATTAATAAAAATTATGTAGGTGTAAGAAAAAAAATTATAAAGGGATGGGTATGTATAGGTACTTTGGATAGAGTGATGAGGAAAAATAGGAGCAATTTATGTGCTCAAGTAAATTAATTAAAAATGGGCCAAAATTGACATTATCAAGTATTCATGATCAAAATTTAGTATCTAAATTTACCCCTTTAATCTAGAAAATAAATTACCAAAGTAAAAGGAAAGATATATCTTAGTGTATACAACACACTTTGCCTTTGATCTAATACTTCATTTATGTAGGGCACTTGAACTTAGAAAACCTTGTAATAATTCATGAAGTAGTCACTTTATTCATTTGAAATTTGTAAAAGATTGAACTTTGAAAATTGAAAAATTGAAAAGAGAGCAAAGGAGGAGTAAACTTGTATGTGTGATACCAATGTTATTTCTGTAACTTTATTTGAGGATGATGCTTCCATAAAGCACTGGAGAATCAATGCTTTTGATGAATCAAGTGGAAATATTGGTTCCTTTATTGAAAAAATGGTGAATTGAGGGTGATCAATCCCTAATTTGGATTGAACATGAATATAAACCCATTGAGGGACATATGAACCTAAATTTATGTTGATGGTTTTTTTAACTCTAAGATGTAAATGGTTTGGAATCCATAATGGATTCATAGGCTATAATGTTGGAGGGTGTTGAATCTCTAAGTTATGCATTATGCCCTTTAACTAAATCAACCACTACAAATGGATTTTATACTAAATTATCACTTTATTCCTTAATTTTTGTATGCATTCTCAAAAGAGAATGGATAACATCCATGCTTATACCATGAATATAGACAACAAGTATTATTGAAAGTATGGTATGAATCTTTATCATGCCCCCATGTGAAAAATATGAAATCTATAACTGTATGTAGATGTTTTATAAAATTTGTGATTATTGGATTTTTAATATAATATGAAAAAAGTTGAGAAAATTAAATGAATAATCAAATGGACATTAAAACACACATATACTTGTAAACAAATGATATATTAAAAAATAGGGTTTTGACTAAAAATTACAAAGAATGAACAAAAAACTTTTGTATTTGGGGAACACAAAGCTATGAATGACTATACAAGTCTAAAGTTGACTAAGATACATTTTGATTTGACTTTGTGGCTATAATGTCTACCTAGGAAAAGAATGAGAGATTAAGACTAAGGTGCCATGTTATGTTGTCCATATGGAGTGTTGTTGTTTATGTTACTTTTGAAATACAAGTGTGTTAGTGTAGGAATTTATTTCCATTTATTTGTTTTATTTATGTTTCTAATAGATGTGGTTTATGCTTGATTATATGTACATGTCATTGGGAGTTACATTTAGTACCCCAATTTATCTAGTGGGAGTTACTCCTTTGACCAACTATTCTAGGTATGGAATTACTTTCCTATTCTAAGACTTTGAACACTATTCTAGGGGGAGTTACACATTTACTCACTTATTTATAAATATATGTTCTTCAACTATGCATGGAGGGATTTGTATTGTTAATCTAATCTCTTTGATTTATTGCTTCAACAATTGCATTTGTTCAATCTATAGTCACCAGTCTTGGACATCCTTGTTTATGGAAGAATATCACATGATATAAAAACTTATCTAATAGCCATTTTTCCATTTCTAAAATATTTAGTGAGATGTTTCATTGCATGCATTGTAGATTTTTTATTCATTCTCAATTATTTTTTAGAGTTTGGTCAGATTTTATCAACATCCATGAAAATCCATGTCAATAGTCTTAGAATAGAAAACACCTTTTAGAGTTTTATGGGTTTTTCATGTTCTCAAATGGGTCTTTACTAATTTATGTAATTGTCATATAAATTCTATTATTTCTAGGGTTTTTTGTTTATATTTATGCACACTTGAGTGCTTTTTGGTCATTTTGAAGGCTTGGTAGAACTACAAAAGTTAGAGTCTCACCTCCACAACCTCCACTAGTTTATTTTCTTTGGAAATCACCTTCACACTATACAACCCTTTTGGACTATACCATTCAATTTTAGGGTTACCATTCCTCTAGTTATCTTTTTGGACTGTGTAATTATTGATTATTCTATGGCATCAAGGTTTTTTTTTGGATTTTATCAACCCCAATCTACCTTGCCTACTATTTTAGCATAGCTAGATAAATAGGTAAGTCATGCTTTATTGAATAAGTGGTTTTACTCTAAAATCCAACCTTTCCACACCTATTATATGACTCGTTGAAGCTCATAGATGTCCTTCCTAGCTTTCCCATTTGCCATTACTCAACTTATTAAATGCTTTTCACTTAATACATGGTCCCTATTACTTCTAGTATCATAGCCTATAAATAAATGGATCTTTGTATTGGCTTGACATCATCTCCAATAAAGTCTCTTTTGTTGATGATTTGCTAAATGACCATAAAAATCCACCTTGGCTTCCCTTTTTCATTACCCTAGTTCACCAACTCTCAAAAAAATCCTTGCATGCCCCAAAACTACATTACATTCTAGTTCCTCCTCCATTATAATATTGAGATTACTTCTCACACCATTTACTTATTTCCTTTTTTAAAAAAATAAGAAAAACCACCTATTTTTTGAGATTCATGGTTTTCAAAACCCACCTCTATTTGAATTCATAGTTTTCCTTTCATTTACAATGTAACAAGTTGTTTCAATGTAAAAAACATACTTTATATACTTTAATATTATGAGTTTATATTAACATATTAAAATTTGAAGTTCTTTAAAGATTTTTGACTTTATGGGGATGCTATTTTAGATGAATTTTGTAAGTGGGGGTAATGATTATATAAAGAGGTTGTAATATTATTGTTTGGTCAAAAAGAGACATTTAATTTATGATGGTAATATTGGAGAAGGTTTTTTTTATTATTTTTTTAAAAATAATATATTATATTTGGGAAAAATAAGGAGATAATTTGTTTATTGCATTGCTTGATCATGTTTTATGTTATCATTCATTTATCAAAGATGAAGTGTAAGGTCTAGTTTGATAGGTGGACAAACCCTCTCACAAGAAAACCAAGATTTCTTCTCCTTCTCTCCTTAATTTATCACTTTTACTCCTCACAAATGAATTTTTGATGGTAACTTATGTCTATTATGGGGGTTTCTTTTGGCTAAAATTAGTGAATTTTAAGAAATTATAAGGACTATGTAAGATCTAAATTACAGAAACACACCCGATGATCTACCCTCAAACCCTACAAGGGTTTATACCCTTAGACCCTACTGGGGGATACTACCCACAAACCACCTACATCATGGCCCCTTGTTTAGTACTTCTACTATACTTTCTTCCACTAGAGTGTGAGGTCTAATCTGATAGGTATTGAGATCCTCTTATAATAACATTTTATGTCTTGTTTATTATTTTACATGGATGCATTATTGATAGAGTCTAAGATCCTCCTATTTCACCAATTTGATTTTTAAATTTTGGTGTCAACTTCACCAATTTTTCACATTTGGATACATTATTAGTTATGTATGATGTCCATTCACTAAGACATGCATTGGCCCTTGTGCACTATTTTATCCTACCTATTTGGATGCATTTTTTATTGAGTTTGATGTGAATACATTTGAGTGTGTTTTGTTACTTTAAAATAAAAGGGAGTCATTTATGATTTTATTATGGGGTTATTGTGGGACCTAATTTCTCTCTTGTGTGTACGCTCATTTTTCATGACTTGTGTGCCACTTTGGTGTCATTTTCATAGATTTTTTCTCACATTATTAGATGCATTATCAATAGATCCTAAAGTAAATTAATTGAGTGTAAATTTTCACTTGTGTAGTGTTTTTATCATTACACTTATTTGGTGTCTTTTATTAGTCATGTTGAATCCACTTGAGAGATCCTAGTTGATGAGGAGAGTTGATTCTACACTAGTGGTTCTTTTTGGAAAGATTAACTATGATTCTTGGCGTGCTTACATGGATCACTTGCTCATAATAAAGAATCATATTCCATTCCTATATGGATATATTACTACTCCAACTAATCTCATTTGGTATAATAAGTGGGCTAATACTTATGTCAAGGTTCTTGGTACCTTACTATTGCATTTTTCTATGGATCTTTGTTACCATGTGGAGCATACACAATGTATTTCCACTGTTTGGATCATTATTTAATATTTTTTTAAATATCCTAATAATATTTATATCACTCCTCCTCTTCATCTTCCTATTATCTCTTCAAATTACTCTTATTTCTTGTGATGACACATTCATGGTGGATTTTTTCTCTTCCTTCTATCGAGCCACCATTAGAGGATGAGATTTTGCCTGACCTCAGCTATCCTATTATAGATTCTACTTATGTACCTATTCAATATTTTTCTCTTCCATATCCATTAAAGTATTATAATTTATAGGATTCTATTATTTCTAGTGTGATTACATCCATTGAGAGATTTAATGACTAATATGTTCTTATGGATATTCATATTACAAATACACGTGCTTTATCTATAATATCTTATTCAGTTTTGATGGTTGTTGAGATGATATCTCCTCTTAATATGGAAATTATTCTAGAAAATGTTCCTTATCATTATTCTGATAGGTTCACTTCAATGTCATTACATCTAGTTCTTGTGAATAATCTTGCCAAACCTATGCCATGCCTTATTTTTGGACCTCTTTTAGATATATTCATACTGTTACTTTCATCTTACATTATGGAATGGGAAAAATTTTAGCACACACTTCATGTTATTATTTTGGCAAAGGTAATAAACATTGTTTGACGTAGATGGAGATTATATAATCTTTAAGTACAGGATCTCATTATCAACATTAGTCATCTTGCAAGCTATACTTAGAGTTTGGGCTACTTTAGCATCATATTTTGTGGGTTTATTAATCTCTCTCTCTTTATTTTATCTCTTTTTTTGGGTGGGGAAAGAGGGTGAGTTTTTTTCCTATTAAATTTCTAATTTTTTGCACTTTATGAGAGTCTGTTTGTATAGGGTTACCTCATCAGGCCTTGTTTGCAAAACCCATTTTCTCTACCCACCTAAGCTAAGCTTAAAGGGGGGGATGTTAATGTAGGAATTTATTCATATTTATTTATTTTATTTGTGTTGTTCCTACACATGTGGTTTATGCTTGTGTCTGTTTACATGTCATTGGGAGTTATATTTGGCACCCTTATTTAGCTAGTGGGAGTTACTTGTTTGATTGTATATTCTAGGTATGGAGTTAATTTCCTATTCTAAGACTTTAACCATTATTATAGAGGGAGTTACACATTTAATCTCCTATTTGTAAATCTATTTTATTCATCTATGGATGGAGGAATTTACATTATTTTTCTTCTCTCTTTGATTTCTTGCTTCAATAAGTACGTGTGTTCAATCTAAAGTCACTAGTCTTGGATGCCCTCATTTATGGATGATTATCACAATGTGTATTAGTGATATATGTGGATTCATATGTATATATACTACACACTATCATAGGTTGAGATCACATAATCTAACCTATGTTTCACCTTTTATTCTTCAAAACCCTAGTGAAGTCTTACACACAAATCAAACAACTATCAAATGTAAAAGGTGGGGGAATGGTGAATTGATAATGGTTGAGATAGCCTTAGAACCCATGTGAACTATGTTTTTCCTACATAACCCCAAAATAGGAACCTAAAGATGACGTAGTTGTCCTTATAATGTGTGCATGTGATTGGATCATATAAAATATGATTCTAAATGCTCTTCACCTAGGCCATCCTCTTGGTCCAAGCATGTGATCTAGTTGTGATATGTATAAAATTCAAATATATGCAAGTGTTGAGATTTCTATAGTATGGTTTTTATTTATTATGATAGTGATAAATTGATAAGTGCTAGATGTAAAATGCCTTAGATAAACATTTAAATATAATATTCCTAGTTTTGAATTTAAAATACTTATTGATGTACCAACTAATTAAAAAAGGGTAAAATAATCATAAAAATAAACCCAAAATAAATGTGTATTGAAAATATCTCTAAAACATGCACTCGACAAAAACAATCCTTTTGGACAACCCAAAAGAGTGGGATAGTCTATATAGGGTGGTCATGTCCAAAAAAAATATAATAGGATGGAAGAGTAAAAAGACCAAGAATTCCTATGACTAGGATAATGAATTACGTGTAATAAATAAAACTTCAATAAACACAATAGAATCAATGTAATAGAGAGATATAAGAGACAAAGGATTAGAAAACAACATACACTTATGGGATATAAATTGAACATTAGGATATTTTAAATAAAAAAATTTCAAAATACATAATACTTGTGTTTACTTGACCAAATCTGGGTGTATACATTTCCCCCTTTAATTCTAATAATGCAGTAAGATGAAAATACTAGAGTAAAAGGAAGAAATTCATACTTATACTTACGTATGTAGTATGTGCTTATTTGTAAATGGAGATGCCATGGATTTGATGTGATCAACCCATGCATAGAGAAGATGGGATCTAATATTATTCTCTTCTTAGCTCAAGAAATGAACAAAACTTTAGGTGATGTTTATAAATATGAGCTCATGATATGGAGTCCATATGTTAAATTTAAGTAAATCATACTAGTATGAGGAGCTAGGATATGATTTCACCCAATATTTTTTAGGTGTATATGTTCTTATAAGTCAAAAGTTTATCTAAAATCAAACCCACACAACTCCATATACTAGGTACTGGTGCAAAATTTTATGAATCAATCATTGTAGATGACTATAAGATTCATTCTAGTATAAATTTGCTACAAAATAGGTGTAAGTATAATTATGAACTAAGTATGGTGTAAATAACATAGAGAATAGCATGATTTTCCATTATTTATATATAATGTAGTGAAAAATTAGGTGATGATACCATGTGCTAATAAACATGCCCCCAATATGATAATCAAGTATACTAAGTCATATAATTTGAGAAAGAAGTTAGAATTATGAGTAATAATTCTAAATTTATGTGGACACGCACTGTGTACATGCCCCAATTATCATAAAATATTTAAAAATTGATCCAAAATAAATAAAATGTGTGTATATACCATATAAATGCCTTATTTATGATGCCATTTACAAATTATGATAACTTGTAGCAACCTAATAACACTTTTTTATGTGAACCTAGAAAATAATGTTCTATTTGAACAATAGTGCCCTGTGCTATAGTATAAATGGAGTGGACTTATTTGAGTTATAAAAATATTAGATAAATATTAAATAAATAACACTTTTCTAGGTAATTATGTCAACCTACCAAATTATTGTGTCAAAAATTATGTATAGTCTATGGAAAACTGTGATGTACTGAGCAAAAATTTGTATATTAAAGTATTACAAGCCAATAGTTAAGGTGTAATAAATAGGTTGAAGTGTAATCCATGCAAAAATATGATGCATATTGAATATATATTGAGTCAAATACCCTATGTGTATTTGAATTTGTAGGAATAGTGCCTATGGATGCCCCCTTTTTGATGAGAGGGATAAAACTAGTGTAAAGATCTTGAACCAAAAGTAATAATAGATATAGTGATATTTATTAGTTTAGTTTGTTATTACATAATGTTTATGATAAAATTTTAACATTATTAATAAATAGAATGTTGATTTATACTTATATGGGTTCCCATAATAATAGAAAAATTAATATAAAAAATAAAGTATGTGACATTATGGTAACCAAAAGGTTAGGATAAGATAGAAACTTATGAAAAATGGAAGGTGTTGTGACCATCCTCCATGTGGAATAAATGATTCTTGAAATGGATCTATGATTTTTAAGATATCAGCCATTTATGTTAAAGTAATCTTGAATTTTACTAAGGCCAACATATACTTTAGGAGTATGGCATATGTAGAAGTACATATATAATTTGAAAAAAAATAATTTTTATTTTCATTTTGAAAATTTAAAATAGAAAATTTAGGCTAAAAATTACAAAATTCCCCAAAAGAGAGTAATTTCATGAAATAGATTTGAGGAGGTAGAGGCACTGATTTAGGTTGATGATGAGGTTAAATTTGTGAGTATTGAAACCAAATCTATGTTTAAAAAAATAAGTATTAGGGTAATTGTAATTAATTTTAAATTTTATTTCCTTTCAACATGGCCCCATCCTTGATAGAATGGTTGTGTCTGTATCTGACATTGCCCTATCCAAATTACCACAATCTTATCCTACACTGTCATCCCTTAGGGAGAGGTCATGTCCAACTTTTTTAAAACATCACACATTAAATTTTATTATTTATATACTTGTATTTGTTAGCTTTAGATTTATAATATTGTTTTATTTGTTGGGTACAAGAGGAAATATGTTTTAGGGTGTTCCAATGGGGTAATATGATGAAGACTATTCATGGCCTACCCATATTTGATGAGGAGAGATTGATTGTTGATAAAGTAGGCCTCAACTATGTAATTTGGTTATAATTGATGTCATATGATGTCTATATGATTATTGTATTAGATGAGTGATGGGATGAAAATACCTCTACATTCTTGTAACCTATAGGTGAGATGACAATCACTTTAGAGTATGTTTAAAGGATACTAAGATTAATCATAAATATCACTAGAGTTATATTTCAAGGTGTCATAGGTTAAGGCCCCAAGGATATTTCCCATAGATACTTGATTGGTATACCTTATAGACAACATGAGCATAATGATTTTGATGTTGTATTATATAATATTATGTGATATGATGTTCCACATGTGTAAAATTTCCTTTCTATTTTATTGTCTTTATTCATAGTAATGGATGGTGGTGGGAAATCCATATCATATAGGATACATACTATCATCTAAGATATAGAGGAGTATGAAACCATGTATTTTTGGGGTTAGACCATGCTAGAAAATTTGTATTGAGATCTTTATAGATTCACATGTGAGGAGTTCATTAGTAGTATTGGCTTCACCACATTAATAAACTATTAGGCATATGAGAATATACCAGTTACTCAACTTGTGGGGATTCTATACACTAATTGGGCACATCTATAGGTATTTTCATTGAGATGGGATAGTACATGGTAGGTGTGAGATCAAATCACTATGTGTTGTAGGTGGATATTATATGATTTGACTAATGAATCCATTATTTGGAGGCCATACAAAGGGTTTGATGGATGATTAGAGGATGACACATAGTTAGATCAACTCTATAATAGTTTTTAGTACCATAATCAATGGCCAAATTTTTTTAAACATTTTTAAATATGAGAAAGATACATGGTAGTTTAGGGTGAAACAAGATGTGTCCCTAAATTCATAGGTATGGACATAGAGTGTTCAATATCTAGTGAGACTAGTTGATAGGAGAATACCATCTACAATAGATATTTACCACATTACAATAGATGAGAGGGATCATGTGATAGAGATCATAGATATAGATGATGCAAAGTGCACTAATACAGATACCACATAGTGGATACAACACAAGTAAGCTTGATTATTACTAGGTGGATGAAATGGAGCTACTAATGACATGTTAGACCCTATGCCTATGAAGGTTGTTAGAGGAATGGGATGGTTGGATTAATTTTTTTTATAGTAAACTTGTTATTTTTAATCTTTTTACTAAATGATAACTAATGCTTTTTCATTCTGTGTAAATGTAAGTGATGAGGATTATTGGGTGATGATGATTGAGTTTTCACTATGAGAGTTGACACAAAATATATTTGATGATGCCATAGAAGGTGGTCTTATTGAGTGGGATACAAAAATTACTAATGTTAATACACCTATATTTGATTGATTTGATATCACCATTGTTACATGTTTGAGGTGTAATAGAGTGAGACAAGTTGACAACTTAGGTGGTGAGACTAAATATACCCTTACTAGACCTAGATGCTATTATGGGTCATATATTTTTGAGTGAGTATATATGATTACAAAGAGATCATTCTATGTTAAGGCATGGATGTATATATATGAGGATTGAGCGAGGGGATAGATATCTTGGTCTAGGGAATGATGTGATCATGGGGCTTCTAGTTTTAGGTTTCCTATGTTAGTATATATTGTATGCAATTAGAAATGCATCATCTGTATAAATAAATCCTAACTTAGAGAAGATATATCATACTTAAAATTTTGATTGGGGATACATAAAATAATCAATAATATGACTAAAATGTGGATCCACTAGACCCAATTAGGAGATCTCTTATCACAATAAGAATACTAGGAAGGGTTCTAAAGCCTCTAGTCAAGAAAAATCATGAAATAACCCTAACTAAGCCCTATGTTTTCATATTTACTAAACTAATAACAAGTAAAGTCTAATATAATTATCACCAAAGCTTTTTGCATAATATGGGGGTTAGTAAACAAAAAAACATGCATAGGAGAATATTAATTAAGCTATGCATGAGTAAGACCCTAATGCATGGAAAAGAAGAGTAATATTATTCAAAGCCAATACTTATGCTACTTCTATCTACTAAAGAGAGGATCAGAGTTAGAGAATACTTACCTGAAAGATGAACCCATCGAGATTCAATATCTCCCTTGGCTAAAGGGGCTTCATAAGAGGTTATTATGGTTTGTAAGGATCACTAAGAAAGGCCAAAGAATCCAAGATTTCTACACAAGACTATATTATCCAAGTAGAAATCCTAAGCTAAGACTCCTCAAGTAAAATTATGGAAGAGTAGATTAAAAAGAAATACAAGAGAATAATAACAAATGATAATTGGTAAATAATTATGAAATGAACTTGTATATATAGGTGGATTTAACCCTAATCCATTTCAAAAGTTATGGCCAATAGGGTCAACCTATTCGACTTAGTACTATTATGGAGAAAAATTCACTAGGTCATAGGCTAGGTTGGTCAAGAGTTAACCTAGACCCTAAATGAATTTCATCAACATGAGTATAGGGTCGACCAAGTTGACCTATTACTATAAATAATTTAAAGGGGCTTTAGGTGAGGAAAAGATGGATGGAAGGTGGGAAATGACTAGAGGAGTATGCAAAAGAGGAGTAGTAGCTTAAGGAATGGTTTTTAGGAGCTATTTGAATTGGTAATAAGAGGTAATAAGGGATACCAATCCCATTAAGCACCAACGGTCTACCCACCCCTTTCTTGATACACCCTTTAAGGCATGTACTCAGAGAGATTGAGTCTCAATGGGTTCCTGCAAGATACAAACCATCAATTTTTTATAAAAGTTAAAAATATTATGTTTATACATATGCCCCATTCAAATCTCATCAAATGTCACTAAGGTGAAATAAGGGATAGTGCTTTGATAAAGAACATAGTAACACACAAAAAGTAAATGTATGTTTACCTTGACTTACCTTTATTATTGGATGGTTGTCTATTGTGTTTGTATTTTTGATTTTGGAGGGAAAATAGACTAATTTAAACAAACCTAAGAATACAAAACTAAAGAGAAAATAGAAAAAAACATAGAAAATCCAAGATAATTGGTGCTATATGGATGGGACATACTTAAAAATTTAGAAAGTTGGGGTGACAAGTGTTATGTTAGACCAAATGAACAAGTCAAAATTTTAGATTAAATTGGGTAACAAAAAATCCAAGGCTATTAAATACCAAAAAAATCAAACAAGTAAACCTTAAGTAAGAAAGGCAAACTCACCAAGTCAAACCAAGGATACATGTCAAAAGGATGGTAGTCAAACATCAATGTAAAAGCAGTAAAAATCCTTAAACAAATATGGGAAAGAAAAAATGGTAAAATAACATTGATGAGTGAGAAGTAACAAACCTTACTCAATCATCAATGAAAAAAGGTGCAAAAAAGGAAAAACAAAATTAGTGAGTGAGAAGTAACAAGCCAACCTCACTCAACAATGAAAAAAGTACATGAAATTAGAAATGGACTTAGGTGTCCTCAAAAAGGGGTAGTAAAACAATGACAAATGGTAAAATAAATCAAGGCACATATATAAATGTAGAGCCATGGTGTAAATAAATAAATCCATAATTGTTCAAGCAAATTGTTTTGTTTTAAGGATTGATAAAACTCAAACAAAGTAGTGCTAACATGTTTTTAAGATGTGAAGAAGGAAGTATAAAATAAGGGAAAATAGATTTTGAATCACACATTCCTATCAAGGGGGGAAATGAAATGGGTGGAGTGGAGAATGAAGGAAACCAAGGTAGAGGAACTCTTTATTGAAGTTAACACACTCAAATTAGGTTTGTCAAAATAAGAGAACTTTTGAACTTAAGGACTCTAAAGAACTTCTGTTAACCACATAAGTCTTAGGTCAACAAATGAATTAAGTATATCATCCCATCATGGTTATATGCATGAAAATAAAATGGATCTACCTTCCCAAAATGTGTTCCCCATTCCTTATGACCCCTTATAGATCCATCAATTTACTATGAAGATTAGGTACTTGTGTGAGAAAGTAGGTAGAACCATAGAGTTTTTTTAATTCTCCTATTCTAATTTACTAGCTTACCATATCCCAATAGACCTTAACTCTAGTGCAAGGCAAATTATGTAGTTTTAGCTTCGAGGGAAGCTAGGAGATGTGCTTGTAATCACATCTTTTGGTGTGATATTGACTTTTTGATATTTATATGTTGCCTTTTGAATATCATTTCCTTTTATTTCAAATGATTTGGATTTTAAATTTCTTGATGGATTTTTGTATTCCTCCTCCATATGGATTTGGAAAACTAAACATAAGTGGTAAATATGACTTTCATTTGAATTCTTAGGTCTTGGTTACTAATAGAGAAAACTTTAAAGAGCATGGTGTCTAAAAGTCTTGTAATGTCAGGTGAAATAAAAGTGCTATCTTGAATTTAACCTTGTTTTATCCAATGTGGAGTGAAAGGAAAGGAAATCAAGAGGAATGAAACATGAAATAATTTGAATTACCTGAAGTCACAAAAAATGTTTTGAAGGGTGCATAAAGGTAAGGATACAATGGTACTAAAGTGTGATTACTTGTCATAAGAATGAGGTAAATGTAGAAAAACATGATAACATATATTTTTGTGCAAATTCCATCTATTAAAAGAAGTAAAAGTTAAAGCTAAGAAAAAAGATCAAGAACTTGTAACCATTGCTAAACACATTCTATAAAAGGAATGATAAAATGGTGATTTTATGAGGAGGTCTAGGTCCTATCCATGGTCTTACACTGCAACTCATAAAATATAAAACCATGGGGGTGAAAAAAAGTATTGGAAAGATAAATGAGATAAGAAAAAAATGGTATTTGTGAGGAAGGACAAGTCCTATCCATGGTCTTACATTATAACTCACAAAAGAGGAACACAAGGGGTGAAAAAAAGTGTGTAAAAAAATATGAGAAATAAATAAGACTATAGTATATCATGAGGAAAATCAAGTTCTATCCATGGTTTTAAAATGCAAATCATGATAAAAAGGGAAACCAAAAGACCAAAAAGGAAGGACTAAGGTTTTTGAAAGGAGAAAACTACCGCAGAGGGTGAGACCCATGTAAGTAAACTACAAAAAGTGCTAGATAGATAACATATATATAAATCATGAAAATAAGGTAAAGTTTTGGTAAAATACTTATTAAGAAATCATGCATTTGTGGGTTATTTGAAAACATGACCTTCATTGATTTGAAGGTGATAAGTACTTAGACCAATAATATCTTTGACTAAATAGGGGCCCCACCATTTTTGGGAGTATTTACCTTATTTATCATGATTATAATATATTTTAAGGACAAGATCACCAATATTAAACGTGTAAATTTTGACATGTTTGTTATGTAGTTTAATAATATGAGCCTTGTATTGGTGATTGTGTTGTAAGATAAAGATGATGTTCATCAAGGAGGACAAGGGAATGAAGGTGAGATTCATGTAATTATTCATTAAGAATGATACTATGAAGAGATATATAGAGAGAGGGAATCTCAAATTGTAAGGGAAGGACTGACTTAGAACTATAGACTAGAGAGAATGGTGTTGCCCTAATAGCAATGTGTATATTAGTATGATAGGCCCAAAAAGTAGGATAGAGATGAAGATGCCAATCCATGTAGGTTTCACAAATTGTCTTTTAGATAATTTTATTGAGAATTTTGTTGGTGGCCTTAGCTTGGCCATTACATTATGGATAATAGGGTGTGGATAATTTTTGATTGATTTTAAATTTAGCAAAGATTTATTTGACATATTTGTTTTTGAAATTACCACCATTATCTAAAATGATAATATGAGGGACACCAAAGTGGCAAATGATTTTATTAAGAATGAATTTATAGATATTGGTACTGGTGACATTAATAAGGGGAATAGCCTAAACCCATTTGGTGAAATATTTAGTAGTCATGATGGTAAAGACATGCCCATCTTGAGATTGAGGTAATTTGCTAATGATATCTAATCCCCACATGGAGAATGGCTAGGGTGATTCAAAATTTTGAAGCTCAACTGGAGGTGAATGAATTAGATCATCATGAAGTTGGAAAGGAGTAATTTTTTTATCAAATATGATATCATCCTTTTCAAGAGTGGGCTAAAAGTATCCCATACATAGGCATTTTTAGGTTTTAGTATGTCCACTACAGTGGCCATCACAAATGCCCCCATGTGCTTGTTAAAGAAGAGGAGGGACCTTATCTTGCATTACACAATGGAGTAAGGTAGCTTTAATATTATGATAATTAAATATGTTATATAAAAATACGTACCTAAAATCTTATTTAAGAATGTGAGTCTTTTCATGGGAGTCTAAATTGTGAGGATAAGTTTGGTGTTCCAAAAATTGAATGATGTCTTTGTACCATGGGATTTATTAAATGGTGACAACCTCAATGTGGTAGATAAGTGATTCTTATGGTTGAATAGGGGATGGAGTTTTATTATTTGGATAATAAAAGTGGGATCAGTAATAACTTGGTATGGATGAAAAAGAGATGTTGAAAAAGTAATGGAATCAATAATAGAATTTTGATCTCAAGGGATAGGCTCGATGGTGAAATAAATGAAGTCTTTAGTGAGAATATTTGAAATTTGATGATAAGAAATGAGATTCTCACTTTTACACTAGTGATCGCCATTAAATTGGTGAAAAACGAGATGGGAATTACCTTAGGTATGCATATTTTAGATATCTAAATGAAGAGCAACTCTCATGCCTAAGATTAAAGCTTCATAGTCTATCATGTTATTAGTGATGTCAAATGTTAAAAAAAAATCTAAAAGAATGATTTTTCTAAGAGGGATCATAAGAATAAAACCTACCCCAGTTCCTTAAATTCATTTAACACCATCAAAGTGAAGGTTACAAGTATCCTTATGCAAGTCATCATTAATTTTAGAAAGTTCTTTAATAACTACTTTTAGATTATTAGTATCAAGGAGGATAGCATATTCATCGAGATTACTTACTTCAAGATTAGTAGTGAAGTTATGGAAGTAATATTTCTTTATTTAGACCTTAAATATAAAGAATATTATCATTAGGAAGATTATCTTAAAGGTGATTGGTTGAAGGGACAAGAGCTATGACAAATTGATCGACTATGATTTGTCCTTTGATAGATTTTTGAGTAACAATTCAAAGATAAAATTCCATAAGGAGGACATCCATTTTCCAATTATATCTCTAGAAAGAAAGGATTTGGACAAGAAGTGATGAAGGGGGTTATAATTAATGATGACATAAGTGGTCTGATAAATCATGTAATGTCTAAACTTTTTAGCTATGAAATAGATGGTGAGGCAATCACATTTAAATTTTGTATAGTGTTTCTCATAATTGATGAGGCCTCAATTGATATAGTATATGGCATAATCTCTTCTAATATATTATTATCAAGAAAGCATTTCCCTAATTGATATGGGTATGGAATAATTATATAGGATCAAAGGTCAATCATTGGAAGGAGGACAAAGCATAGGAGGGTGATGCAATGATTATTTCATGTTATCAAAGTCTTTTTGACAAGGGTACATCCATTATAAAGCATTAATTTTCTTAAGAAGATAATTTATGGAGTGAATATGGTAAATTATTTTTGGGGATCAATCATCTAATTACCTTAAGTTTACCCAGATAAGTATGAATGTTTGAAATGGAATGAGGAATGGGCATGTTGATGATGACACTAATATTATTATGGTCAACATTGATGCTAAAGCGAGAGACTAATAATCCTAATAGTTTTCTAGATGTGACTCCAAAGACACATTTATAAGGATTTAGTCTAACTCAGTATTTGAGGAGATGGTCAAATATGATGGAAAGATCAAAAGATGAGTCTTAAAACTTTTAGATTTATCAATGAGGTTATCCACATAGTTTTATATAATTTTATGGATAATAACATGATATATATGAGTCATTGCTCATTGATAAGTGGCTCTTGCATTTTTTGGGTTGAAGGGAATTTTAACATAACAATAGATGCCCTATTCCTGGTGAAAGTGGTATTATTTTTGTCCTCAAGGGCAATATGAATTTGATTGTAGCCTAAGAAGCCATCCATAAGAGATAACATTTCATAAATAGTTGTGGAATTGACAATGGTGAATGTAAAAGGAAATTATCCCTGGGACAAGTGAGATTAATATTATAGAAATCAATGAAAATTTGAATGACCATAGTGACCTTTTTCTAAATGGGAACTATGTTAGAAACCCATTTAGAATAGTCCACTAGTTTTATAAATTTAGCATCGAGAATTTGGATGATTTCTTTGTGACATGAAGCAAAAAACTTGGGTGGAAATTTTTATAGTTTTTAATGCATAGGTTTAGCATCAAGATAAGTGTGATGTTATACACTAAAATTCTAGGTTCAATACAAAGCATGTCCTCGTAGGACCAAAAAAAATCTCATAATATTTTTTGAAGAATAAAATAAAGTTATTGTATCGATAGGTGAGAGTTTGTGAAGGGATATAATTGGTTGAGGGCATGATGGAATACCATATTCAATGTGAGTAATTTATTTGATAAGCATAGAATTTCCATCTCATAATTGGTATGCTACATTTGATAAAGAAGATATTGGATTATATTTAGGATCAATGCTAGTAACAAAGTTTTTAAAACAAGGGGATTTGGTTTTGAAATTCTCAAGTTTATGATGTTGCCAAGGAATTTGAGGTTCTCAGGCATGAATTATTTTAAGAATAGCTTCATCACTAGGCAAATTAGGAAGAAGAACATAATAATAAACATCTACTTCAAGATCCAGAATTCAATTACCATGGCAATCATATTTATAATGTATTTGATGGACATCATTGGCCTAGGCATCTAGTGTAATCTCAAGATTAGGAGAAGTAGATGGATCAGATGGGATTGGTGTGTCATTAGTGTGATTAACAAAGAAATTATTAGATGTAATAATGGGATATGTATGTTATAGATAATATGTAAGAACTTATGGAGGTTCAAAAGATATGATATATTCTACCACCTAAGGAGTATCAAGAAGTGGAGAATTAACAAGAGGTACATGACCTTTGGGATCTAATGCATGATCCATAGAAATGGTATGAACATCTTAGTTAAAATCATGCATTTGAGCTAAGGTTTTTTTATAAAATTGAACATCCAAGTATTGAGATTGAGCTTGGACCATTATGTAGTTATCATCATAGATTGGAGAAATTGTACATTCTTGAGATTTAGGGGGAGTTTCAGAAGGTGAAATCAAAATATTATTGAATGTATGTGGAGACATGATGAGAGGATCTTGAAATAATTTGGCCACTCCATAATCATTGAAAGTGAAGGTATCTTCTAATAAGAAAGTTTTTTAGCATTTCATGGAGGGGGAAAATCACTAATATCATTAATGATGGGAATAATATGGTCTTGAAGTAATAAATAAGAAGGAATCCACTCCAAAATGTATGGGTAGGTAGCTTGGTAATATTGTAAGTAGACTATAAATCATTGGTTTCATCATCATTTTAATCAATAAGAATGACTTGTAAATCAAGTTTTATGTTGATGAATTTGGGTAAAGGAACACTATTGATCTTAGGAATGGTAGGAATACATTATTGAGATTTTGGAATAGGGAGTTGAATACTCTAAGGGTTGGGATGAGCCTCATAATTATATCATTTTCCATTATGTAAGAATTTAATGCATTGGCTACCAAAAGAATAAATGGACCTCATTTTATGAGTCCATGGGTAACCAAGGAGTATGTTATAAGATAAGGGTAGATTAAGGACCATAAGCTTAGTTTGAATGATCTTAGGTCTAATTGTTAGGGGAAGCCAAATACAACTAAGTGGATTTTGATTAGTCTTATCAAAACCATGATAGGTAAGGTAGGTTTGCTTGAGATGATCCTTATTATAACCAAGTTATTGGATAAGCCAAAAATATGTCACATTAATACCATAGCATTCACCAACTAAAATTTTATGAATAAGGGTAGTATTAATGGCTATTTTAATTAATAGTGGTGGATCATTGGCATGAAAAAGAATTTCATCATTAATGATGCCATCTTCAATAAATTTAATTGAAGGCTTGGAAGAAGGACAAATAATTTCAATGGTATACATGTTGGTAGGTTGAGGTTCAGTAGAAGGTGGTTCTTCATATATAGAAGATGGATATTAAATTTATTATAATTTTTTCATAAGGAACTTGCAATGATAAGGGGAAGTATGAACCAAATCCATAAGTTGAATCTTGAAAGGCATAGCTTTAAGTTCTTCAAGAAATATCCAATGAGATTTAGAAGAACCAACATGATGTTTAAGAGGTAAGGTATATTTTGAATGAATGGAAGTGGTTAGGGGTTTGGAAGGAGGAAGTGGTTCTTCAAGGGCTTCCAAAGCTAAATTAGTGGTTTTAGTATCTTTGAGAAGTTGTTATTCCAAAGACGGTTTCTTAGGTTTGGTGATAGGATATTTGTGAGATGGATTGTGATGATAATTGACCTTAGCAGTGTGAACACATTGAGAATTTTTGTAATATTAGTTATAGTTGGCATTAGTAACATAAACATCCTCAGTATTTTGTTGGTTATTGTTGTGAAAAAAGATGTTTTGTTATTAGATGTAGAAGCTTTGGAAATTTATCATTTTATAGAAGCAATATTGTACTCTTGATGACAAAGGTTGATCATGGCTTCATGATTAAATTAATTACTACGCATATAAGAGAAAAAAAATTAGTGATCCCTCTACATGATTCATGGGAATGACCAATGTCAGCGTGGAACCAACAAAGTTGATTTTGGTCATACCACTTAGGAGGATTATTAGGATAAGTTAAAGGTTTAGAGGGAAGTAAAAATTGCTTCATTTATTGCATAGTGAGTGGTGTGTGAGAAGGTGAAGGAATGTAGGCTTTAGTAACTCTTGGTTTGGTTTATGGAGTATTTCCAATGATAGAATTAGTAGATGTTTGAAAATATCCTTTAATAAGTTTAGGATTAGGTTCAAATTGTTTCATGAGAAAGTCTTGATGTTTATCTTGGTCAATACATTAATTAAGTGTTTGGGGAGCAAAATTTTGAACCTTATATTGAAGAGGAGTTAAATAATTTATAAAGAGTTTGAACAAGTTATCATCAGTCATGTTATGGTCTACTTTATGGGCTAGATATTGCCATCATTTGATAAAATCATGAGTTGATTTAGTGGGAGATTTCTTAGAATTGATGAAGTGGCTAAGACAAGTTTTGAGAAGATCATTATGTTGAAACTCTTTAACTAAAGGATTGAATAAATATTTAAGTTGCCAAATGGAGTGTTGTGGAAGTTGGCTATACCATTCCAATACATTACCCATGAAGGTTTTGACTAAGAGTTTAGTTATGTTGAGAGTATTAGTTTAGATCCACTTTTTATAGATATTGACAAAGGCTTTGAGAATTGAAGTAGGATATTTAGTCCCATCATACTTGATAGTTAGAGATATATTACCAATATCAATTGACACAATGAAGGGAGATAAAGGCTCATTTTGAATAGTTTGAAACATTTTGTTATTCAATATAGGTTGAGGAATAACATTGCTTGAGGCATCTCTAAGAGGTGGACGAATATAATTGGGATTGGCTTGAGGATGGATAGTCGGAGTTTCATTAGCCATATTAATCAAATGACATTGTAGTTGCATCATTTGAGAGGTGTTATAATTTTGCATTATGTTCATTTTTTGTATGACTTATGAAATAAGTTGATTCATATCAATGGGTAGGTTGATGTTTGTAGGATCACTCCTAAAAGTGGTATTAGGGGGAGGGTTATTATAAGATGGATTATTAGTGGGATTATTGGTTAGACTTGTGTTAGTTTATCCTACATTACTATATAAGGGCAGTTGTAAAGATAATAAATTGTGAAAAATAGAACTGTAATGAATAATATAAATGATAGATAAAGAGAGAAAGGAACCTTGGTGGGTTGGAAGATATAGAGGAATGTGAGATTGTTGTTGAAGTTACTTGATTTTTACTTGTAAATTTTACCAACTGTGTCAACTAGGTCAACCTAGTTCTACAGTTCCCTATTTATTGAAGCATGTGAAGATGAGTATACTAACTTGGTCAACCTAGTATATTTTTGGAAGTCTTTAAGAGTACTATGTCAACTTGTTCAACCTAGTATCTTATCTATAAGTGAAAACCTATACTTTGTCAACCTATTCAACCTAGTAACCTATATACTATGAAGACCTACACAAGCAAAATAGATTCATTTTGATATGACTACATGTTAAAATTGTACATAGAAGTTAGAAAATATAACAACCCTATCAAACTAGTATCACAAATATAGAACATAATAAATAAAATGATATAGATTATAAAAACATGAAATAAAACCTACAAAGGTTAGATTCATGTCGGGTTCACCCAAATGTATGTAATAAAAAATGCATCATGTCTATATATCAATCCTAACTTAGAAAAGATAGATCATACTTAAAATTTTGATTGGGGATACATTAGATAATTAAGAACATGATCAATATGTGGATCTTCTAAACCCAAATAGGGGATCTCTTATCACAAAAAAAATACTAGGGAGGGTTTTAAAGCCTCCAATAAAGCATAATCATGCAATAGCCCTAACCAATCCCTATGTTTTCATATTTAGTAAACTAATAAAAAGTAAAGTAAACTATAATCTAGTGCTCACCAAAGCTTATGGAAAAATATGGGGTTTAGTAAATAAAAAAACATGGATAGGATAATCTCATTTAAGTTATGTATGAGTAAGACCCTAATTCATGAATAAGAAGAGTAATATTATTTGAAGCCAATACTTATTTTAATTCTATCTACTAAAGAGAGGACCAACGTTAGAGAATACTTACCAAAAAGATAAACCCATCAAGACTCAATCTATCCCTTGGCCAAAGGGGATTCAAAATAGGTTTTTATGGTTTATAAAGATCACTAAGAAATTCTAAAGAATCTAAGACTTCTCCACAATAATAGATTCTCCAAGTAAAAACCCTAAGATAAGATTCCTCAAGTATAATGGTGGAAGAGTATATTGTAAAGAAGCACAAGAAAATAATAGATTTTGATCATTGGTAAATAATGACAAAATGAAATTGTATATATAGGTGGATTTAACCCTAATCCCTTCTCAAAGTTTTAGCTGACAAGGTCGACCCAATCGACCTAGTATTGTTATGGACAAAATTTCACTAGGTCACAGGCTAGGTTAGCTAAGAGCTGACCTAGACCCTAAATGAATGTCACCCAAAAGAGTACAGGGTTGACCCAATTGACCTAGTACTATAAATAGTTGAAATGGGATTTAGGTGAGGAAAAAAGGGATGATAGGTGAGAAATGACTAGAGGAGTATAAAAAAGAGGAGTAGTAGCTTAGGGAATGGTTTTTAGGAGTTGGTTAGATTGGTAATAAGTGGAAATAAGGGATAAAAAATCTTATGAAACACAAATTGTATTCCCATCCATTTTTTGATGTACCCTTTAAGATCTACATTCAGAGAGATTGAGTCTTGACAAGTTTTTGAAAGATAGAAAGCATTATTATTTGATAAAAGTTGAAAATATTATGGGTATACAAATATAGATGATGTTGACATGGATGAGGAGGGTCTTGTGGGCCATGCTTTGATTATATAGTGAGGTGTCACTCATTTCATTTTATAAACTACTTATATATATGGATATTAGTTATTTTTTTATATTTGAATTTGTTATAATTTTATGTATTTAGCATATTACAGTGAGATGTATGTTTTTAACTTTAATTTCACATGTTATAATGTTAGTATTATTGATTTAAAATGTATATCTAAGAATAATTTATAAATTATATGTAACTTACTATACCATCTGACCAACCTAAAAGGAATAATAATTATGAACCATACTCATCATGCTGCATAGCTAAATTACTATACTTTGGTTGTGTCACTTCCATGTGCATAGTTGTAGTAAGAATCTGTGTATTATCTATTGTAAAAATATTTATTAGTTTTTTTAATGTCATTTTTTATTGATTATTATTTCCTTGAGTTAAAATTTTTCTATAAGTTTTCTTATATTTATTTCCACTTTTATTGAATTTATGGTATAACATATCTCTCATAGTGTGGTTCTCTAGATGCATTTCTAGAAACATGATGAGTAACCATTGGTTAATTAATAGGGACACCCTAGGATAACTCAATCATAGTATAATGTGATCTAGTAGAATGAGGATAAGGATACCTATGTGTCCTCTTTGTAAATGTGATAATACCTCTATCAATAAACTACTCAATTCTATATCTGAGTGTATAATTATCACTATCCCAATGACCATTAATGTGGTGATATATTTAATGAGGTAAATTTATGAATAT